>JAAAYG020007432.1:28917-66700 GCA_009936455.2 Tomocerus minor | reverse complement strand
ACAGCATTTAAATGTATTGCTCTTACGTATGCATAGATACACAGATACATGTTTGTAATATGTATGTCATTGCATTCTTTTCTACTCTCACTTCCATTTCTCATTCTATGGCAAAACAGAAGAAATCTACTTATGTACAAATATTTGGTAGATAGCAGGGAGGACTCCTTTTCTCCATCATCTCTTGTTAAGATATACTCTGTAGGATTTTATTACATTATATATAGTAGTTAGCCCTTCCTCTTCGTGTCTATTTACACTATATATAGAATGGTGATATAGAATATATGATATAGATAGAGATAGAAAGCTAAGAGAAGACAGTATGGTTTCTTAGTAGGTGGGGTAGACTAATATTGGTATTCAGGGAGTTATTTAGGAGTGAATCTCAGCGGATTTTTCACTCCAATTTTTGCTGACCGATGATTTGTGCTCTAGCTCTTCCTCTGTCTGCCCTGCCGCTCTTACTTTCTCTCGCTTTCTCTCTCCCTATGTACGTACATCTGCTTCGCCTCTTTTCAACTTTGAAATGAGGAAGGAAAGAAGTCGTACATAACTACATAGCAAGGATCTTTCTATCAATATATATAACTAAAGGGGTTTACCCTTGCCCTCCTTCAGCCAATTTTAGTCTTTAGACAGTGGTTACTATACGGGTGGCCAAGTCAAGGAGGAAATAACACGAAGCTAGGTAGTTAGAGGAGAGGATTTCTTTCTTTACTCTCATTATTTCCTCCGTGGTTGCTATTCCTTTGCATTTCATCGAAATTCGCAATTCAGTCGTAAGTGGTGAGCAGGAAGGGTCGGAGGGAAAAGCGAAGGAAGGATCATCATAGTGTTTGTTGGATACAAATAGCGTGAGTATACATACATACGGGTCTCTCTCTCTCTCTATCTATCTTTCTACTTCTCATAGTAGACAGATAATAGTATGAGATGTACAGCAAGTGAAGTTGGAGGAGGATGAGGAACAGAAAGATCAGGGAAAGGATGTAAGTTGTGAGAAAGGGCGAGAGAGCGACCTGTTTTCGAAGGAACTCGAGCTCTGGCTTTCTTAACTTGTAGTAATATGGAGAAAGTAGTAGTTAGGTGTCCCAAGACATTGCTCTATACAGTATTAGTTATGTCGGTAGCTATGTTCAAAAGTGAAGTAGAAATAAGTGGAGTCAGACCCGGAGGGAACTTGGTCCAAACGTGAACCTAATACCGGATTTATTGGCTCGAGAATTCTCTATTAGCAATACCAATAGAAAGCTGCTGGAGGGAAAACGAGAAAGCAGTGAGGAGAGGATGAATGGCTGGATAGATGAAGAGATAGCTATAGATGTCCCATTCCCACCACCACTCCTTACCAAATGCCAACTAAAAAACCAAGTCCACACTCATATTATATATGAATTCCTAGAGATACATCCACTGGAGACGAGTAGAGACCGTTTGATTCCTTTCCCGACACACACAGAACTACAGGATGTATACTAAACATACGAACGACATATAAATATGTGTTGATATAACTAAGTAACTCTATGTCTAAGACAAAACATACGGGACTCACGACATCACAGCCGAATTTAGCAGAGAGAAAGTCCAGGCTGCTCGAGTGAGATTCAAGAGCTCCTTATTTCAATATACATACTGTCGATATCCTGAAATGATGTCTCTATCCTATATTATTTCTTGTATAACTTCCCAACTAATTCTAGCCGTAGCTTTAAATATAGAGACAGATGTAAGTGTAAAGAAGGAATTTGACCAAAACTACATTCTCAATGCACTTATCACAGTATCCACACAGTTTTATGTAGACATAGAATGGCACAGACCCCCTCCTCATAATAACTATACACATACACAGACATAGTTCTCTTCTAAATCTAAAATTACGGAGGAAAGTGGTAGGTACTTTCTCCCAACAATTCCCAGTGATCTTCTTTGGAGTTGCAACGCTTTTCTCGGACAAGAGTAGAAAGTCAAGATGTTTCTCTACCGGCATCCATATGTATTTTTCCATTCCCGTTGGCCTTTTTTTATCCCTCAGTCGGCATTTGTGTTGGCAATGCTACTCGCACTACTCGTCCTCTTTATTTTAGTTTACTTTTGTGTGTTAGCCCGAATTCACATAGCGCTAGCAAACCGAAATGCTATGTACTGAATGTAGAGAGTCAACTTGATCGAGAACTATAAAGCTTTCTCCTCTATATGCTATATAAGGGATATATATATATATATGTATGAATGGAAAGGGAAAGCACTCTGTGCTTGGGCTATCTGTATATAATATGTAGGTAGAGACTATTCAAAGCATTAAACTGATAATGCGTTCCATGAAAATGGAGCGAGGAAAGGAGAACTGCCTTCGTATTTTCTGGATACAGATAGCAATTGGAATGATATGCTAGGGCAGGCCATGTCATGCAAGATGGGACACTAAATTTGGCTTTTGCGTTTATGTGCTCGAAAAACTCTTAGCTTTCGAGGTTTTTCGATGAAAAAATTTTTTGCCCAAAGATTGTAATATAATGATGGCTTTATATTAACTATATACTATCTTTAATGCAAGGTATAGTATAAGTAGCTCTATATCCCTTTGTGAATATAGTTAGATAATATAAAAAACCAAATAATGTGACACAATAGTTAGAAGATTTGTTTTGCTTAGGTATAATGTAGATAAGCAAGTGTATAATGTAAGGATGTTAGGAGTTGGATCAGGAGAAAGCTGTAAAAGACAATTCTCGTACTCCTTTTTGCCTTGCTGTGTATCTACCTAAAGTTTGAATCTGTGCTAAAGGAATAAATGGATATTATAGCTGGAATTTGAGAGCCAAGAAAGTGACAGGGTGTGAATTCATTGTCAACTTTACAGTTGGATAGGTGACATTTTTATCCAGGGTTTATGGGCCTTTTAGCAGGGCATTATATTATATTGTTTGGGAATCTGTCTTTTTTCCTCTGTACAGCCCTACAACATAAATGACAAATTCAATGAGTGCATTTAGGAAATGAGAGATTTCCAGCCAGTTGACTAAAACAACATGATTCCCGGGTTATGTAGCTTGGATTTGTAATAATTCAGCAATGCACTCTAATCGCAAGACTAATTGGACAACCTTTCTCCTTGTTTTATAGCGGTTTTATTTTTATCGACTAAATTTGAGGAATTACAGGAACACTTTCACATAACCTGCCATAACCATAACGTTTTTTTCCCTCTTTCCGGAATAGAAAGTGCATGTTCTAGCCAGGTACCTAAATTAGTCTTCGCCTCCAGCCCATATAGCAAGCAAGGAAAATGTTATTTTAAAAAACATAAAAAAATCCTCGTTTTGCAAAAGCCGTTGTTAAAAGGAGATAGTCAGGCAGGAGTAGTCGTCTACTAGTTATGCTCACGTAGTAGTAGTAGTAGTAGTGTTATTTGTGTAAAAGGGAGAGAAAATGTGAGCGTAAAATTTTTACGGTGGAAAATGTGAAATGTGGATATGGTGACAGAGAGAATTCACACGTAAACTTCTCACGGTAGGGATCCATTATTTTAACTCAGCTATAAACAACATAGTTTATTGTATGTGAGTGTAACTGATGCAAAGACATAAAACGCTCCCATTCCACCTTGGTTAGAGGGGTTCGCTTAGAGTTTCCAGCAGAAAACAAAACACATCACTACATTTCTCTCTCTCTCTCTTTCTCTACAAATCCTGACTACGTGAATGTAAATACACAAGTCTAATAAATAGATCAAAAAATGCATACGGAATGCACGTTGCGATTTGAGTCACCTATATTTACCAAGTGGAGGTGACATGAGCTGAGTTGCTTTAGATGTACCTTTTCGAATGTACATCAGTTCAAATAATACGTGTATCCGTTTAATATATAGGAGCGAACGTCTGTAGCTCTAGTCTTTGAATAAGTTGTGGGTATTTGGAAATACATATGTAGAGCTAGTTTAGTTTGGCTTTAGAATGTAGGTGACTACGGAAGGTAGATAGCTAGGAAGATAGATATTTTATTTCCAAATGGCTTTCTCTTCACTTTGCGTTTGGCTTCCGTTGACTTTAAGAGATCTATGTAAGTAGCTAGTTATGTATGTTGTGCATGAAATGGATATCTCTATTATTTGGGGACATGGAGAAAAACTGGAATCTGGCTAAAATATAGAACTAGGTCCTCATGAATGCGAATTTATAGCATCTGTCTAAAGGTTGTCGGTGTAAATCATTATTCCATCCTTTGTTGTTATACTCTTAGTATATGTGATGTGAATGAAAATGGCTATGGACGGAATGAGCCTCAATTCTCAACACCAACAACACCGTTCCTTGCTTTTATAGCATTGCATGTCAGGGACTCTCTGTGACTCCATACACTCTCCCTCCTCGACGACTCACCGACTCATCAAGGCAACTTTGCTCTAAGAACAACTGATTGCATTGCATAACTAAACTAGCTCTAAATTATTGTAGTCAAGCTTCCACCCAAGGTGCTGAGCAAATCACTATTTTTTCCTTTTCATTTCCACCGGAATCCGTGGAGCAAATGAGATTTGAACCCAATTATTTGTACCATGTCCCATGTCCCCCCTGGCTGGATGTGTTTTATCCGCTTATTTCATTTTAGCATGCATGGAAAATACAAACTCTCTCTCTCTCTTACCTTTACCCATACATGTAAACTTCCTATCTGATTTAGGAGAAAACCTTAGCTATTCCAAAAGTAAAAGCACACAGAATACATATAGCGCAAATCCATATACACTAGCGATTTATATGCTCACTTTTGTATTTCCATACTATTCTCCTAAATAATATTCTCTACATCGTGTTGTGTGTAAGAATGTTTGTTACATGAATAGGAATGCCTTTTCATTTTTCCTTTTCGTATCAAGACCAAATATTTCACTGTATGTACACCATGCATATAAATACATTGTTGATTTACGGGGGAACACGTGTAAATATATTCGTACATGTGAGAATTGAGAAACGGCGACCACTGTAATTTTCTTATAATGCAAAGTACAGAGGTTAACTCAAGGACAGCACAAAATATTTGCATAGCGTATTTATAATGTAATAGTCATATCACACATAAATTCTGTTGCGGCCACGAAACCTTAGTAATTGTCTGATTACTATTTATCTGTTTCTATTACATTGTATTTCCATTTTAGTATTAGTTTAGTAGGCTCTATGCTAGCTATATAGTTTTAATGTAGTTTGCAAATAAATTTGTGCAAACTTGTTTTCTAAACGCTTACAACAAAAACCGATACGAGGGAAGACAGCTTATGATGAAGCACAAAACTCAAACAGTTAAGCAATCCTAATGTGTCCATAAATAGTTTAGCTCTTTTTACGGCTATACCTAATCGTTCAGTTGACACCATCAATCAACCAAACTTTTAATGTATTTTAACAAGTTTTTACTGGGTAAACGGATTTGGTTCTCCTTCATATCTAAGTCAAAAGTCTCTACGTGCCAATCAAAAGTCAAGCTCGTATAATACATTATATGACTACGCACTAAAATATTTTTAAAACTTTTCTCGAACTTTTCCTCGGTTTTATATTCCGTCACTACAAACGTGAGTGTGTAGTGTCGAGATTTAGGATCTTGCATTAAAAAGCTCGTGTCATGTCAGTGTTTCCTCTACATTTTTACTAACCTATAAACAATGAGATATTGGGGTTCAAAAATTCTAAGGAGTAAATTTAATGCTTGCTTAATGTAATACATTTGAGCTAACGTGTATGGAAAATGTTTCTCCGCCTAAATGTTCTATTTTAATTGCTCCATTCCGCGATTACAAGCACATAACAGGAATAACGGAATACTTTATAAAATTGCATATGTTATGACTTCATTAGTATTCACGTGCCTACAATGTGCTTTTTGCGCTTGTGGCAGAGCGGTTCCTTTCCGTTGTAATTTAAGGAGTACTTGGCAAGGTTCTGTGAGACGGTATGCCTTGTGACAAGAATTTTAAAAGGTTCCCATAAGGATCATTTATGTCGCTTTGCCGCGTCTAATTTCAAATGAGAAAATTTTCCAGTCTAGATTCCGACAGTTTGAGAAAACGTACAAAGCTGCAAAAAATATCAAAAAGAAAGAAGTAAAACTTCTCTAGGGCACTTAGGGCACAAGTTTAGGACTTTTTCTTTCTACATATGCAATAAAAATCGAAATAAATTTTTTCAATGCACTAAAAACCCCAAATTTTTCTTATACAGAATTTAATTTTTGAAAATGTTGAAATCCTGTGCCCTCGAAAAATATGATCAGATTCCAAAAATGTGCACTTCATTGCTCTATTAAGCCGTTCTCCTTGAATCACGGTTGGAAATCATGTCAACCGCTCCTTAAGAGACCAGATCTCTTGCAAGCAATTCACCTTGGATTGTGACACTGAATAAATTTAGGTCCTTAAGATTTTATGGTATATAGTTGCACAATAATCATCCGATTTTAAAGTTGATTTAAAACATGAGCCATTTTAATGACATTTTGTTTTTACACACTAATTTTCTACATTGTTTCTAGTATTACGCTCCATTTTTATTCCGTGCTAATTTGATAAACGTGAAATGTAGTGTTTGTTAACTGGGACAAAATACAAGTGAAACATTTTTTTGAAAATTAAATTTTTATTACGTGATGATATTCTCGCAAATTGCAATAGACCTCAACGGGTTCGTGTGGACACATTATTTCTGTGAGTCTTTAATGTATGCATCTGTTATTGACTACCGCGATTTTTAATAAGCAACTGATTTATCTAATTGGGTGACAAATCGTGTCTAATACATGTTTGTATGATTTTTCTCTATATTTTAAGCTATTTAGTGATTACTGGCTGTTGCTTTAAAAAAGCCATTTTCTACATTGAAAATTGATGAGACTTGATGACATAAAATGAATTTTCAAAGAAAAATGCCTCTAAAAAATGTATTCTCTCTAATTGGTGTTAGATATGGATGTAGCCAATGAAGTAAAGGGCTAGTAATGGTAATTGATTGAAATTCTAATAAAATATACGTACATGCATGTAGATAGCTTAGGTCTGATCATGAGGAGTATATAGTAGTAAAATGGAAAGTGTCTGTACAGAATTACAAATACGTAGTCTACGGAAGCAATTGGCTGTTGGTGTCAGGAGGCAGTTCCTCGAATAAGTATTTAGCATTGAGAAGTATACGTGCAGAGGGTCTCGTAGCACATCGAACATAGAACTTGTAAAAGTACATAAAAATCATGATGTGTACGCAATCGTTACTCGTTTAGCTGCCATACAGAATACACAAAAGTCGTCCATTCCAGATTCTTTCATATTGCCTATATAACTCATGGCCAAACGGAATTTTTATAGGAACACCTACGTACATAGCAAGTAACTATGCCTAATTGGAAGTGTTACCATTCGTACATATATCTATTCAACTTAGGAAACTTCCGCTCATGCATGTAACTTGTAAGTAAAAGGAATAGATACGATAAGGATGTATTTACTTTAGGAAGATTGTAAAGTATAAGAAGGTGCTAGGCCATATAAATTGTTCCCTTTAACTCAAACCACTAATTTATTCTCTTTCATTAAAAGTTTATTTATGGGTTTAATACAGTTTAACAAGAGATATGGTTAGGAAAGACTAAGGAACAAAGAAACTCTCTGCCTGCCTTACATCTATTCAATATTCGAATTGCATGAAACTGACTGAGGTAATGCAATCATCCATCCTATCTCTTCTAGTACGTTTCTTTTTCTAATTTTGCATGTCGGCGGCCCTAAGTACGTCTCTGCTATTTTATAGACCTACCTGTATACACTCTCGACTAAATCGAATACAATTACAATGGATATATTATTATAGTTGTGGTTATTAGAAACTCTATTATTCGATCAACCTTTAATTGCTTAGTTCTGCTAAGGACATTCTTTAATCTAAAAGTTGAAAATCTTTCCTTAACTTGTCGAAGAAAGACAGAAGAAACTATTTCAGATATACACATTCCGATTATTTCAGGATTTAAAAACATCAGATACCCATTATATTACAGTCTCTAATGCGTTTAATATTAAAAATGCACTCGAGACTGCGACACATACGCCCACATTTTAGTTAAATTATTAAATAATCATTTTCATCAAGTCTATCTGAATATTTTAGTGTTTAATACTTACATGTATTAAATAAGTTGAGTAAAGTTTATGCATATGCTACGTATGTGTTTACTCCTTGATTAAAGTATCAGTTGTGTATGTAGGATTAGTTAATGTAAGATGTGGATGTGGAGTAAGAAAAGGTTTTTGACAAGATGTAGAGGCTTTATTCAGTCATCTTGTGTAAAGGAGGACATGGAATAATAACCTCTTGGCTCATTTGTACGGGTGACAAGAGTAGGCGTGACTGTTGAAGGTTTAATGTTTAATATTTGCTTAATTAAATGGACACCAGGTTCGGAAATAAAATATTATTAATTCAAGCGTTAGCTTGGGGAAAGTGTAGCGTGGCACTTTCTCTTCGTCGTAACTCTGATAGTGAAGAGTATAGGGGAGTTGAAAGAATAACAGTGTTCTTTGGCTCTATATGATATTACATGTATTAATTTCTTAAGTGAAAGAAGGAATATATCATTGAAGTATGGCAAGGAGGCTCTGCTGCTGTTGGTGTGCTAGTGCCATACTAGAAGCCATTAATACATGCATTTATATTAGTTTCACTTCTCACACTATAAATGTTGAGGATTGCATGAGAGTTGTTCTCGTCCTTCTCGTAAAATGCACTCATTTTCATTTCAGTTACAGAACACGTACAAAGAGGGATACAGCTATCTATGCTCTGCCATGCCATGGACAAACAGAAAAGCTAAGTTACTGATGGCGTGATATGTTCTGTGTGAAATTGTAATGCTTTGTGCACTCGTTATGTTAGTCATATGTATCTACTACTCTGTACATTCCACATTACATTAAGCTACCTATATAGCATTTAAAAGACACTCTTCCCTTAATATTATCTGTACTTAAGTTATAGTATAAGTGGAGCACATAAGTATATATGGAGGGTTGGTAGTGTGCCGCCGCCTTCCTCCTCTCTTCGTTACACAAGACTTCTCATTTTTCAACCAGCGGCTTTCCTATTGCTTCGATAAATTACCAAAGAGAGGACTAGCCACTTTCCCCTGACACTCTCTATGTATTGTACACTTAATAATTTAAGTTGACAAACCGTACGCAATACTAACTACAGAGAAATGAGAGAGAGAGAGAGAGAGAGAGAGAGAAAGAGAGCTTTAGCAAGTCAAAAGTTTTAGACGTACGGCAGCCTGTGGGCTCCTTCATTTTCCTTCAGCTTCGACTAATTCTCATTTGCTGAGCTGAACATGAACTGAGATGGACGCACTTTGTATTATACGCTCCCCTTAATATCTCTTCCTTTGGTTCAGCGAATTTTAAGTGTCAAATCACACATTTGGGCGAGATTTTTCCTTACATAACATATTTGGATACATTTTACTTAGTGAAAAGCTTATAGAATCATAGAGCCATAAATAATGACGTATTTTCACTGTGTACATGTCTCTATTATGTAAGTGCATACATTGTTGTCTTTGTGTTTCTTTTGTGGTTGAAATTTTGCGGTTTGTTTTATGTGGCTATTACGTGAGTTCCTATATAATGGATTTGTGTAGGAAAAGGTTGCTCAATTAAGAGTGAGGGTCACAATTCACAAGAGAGACAGAGGACAGAAAGAGCAACCCTCGTGAAGCAAAACAAAAGGGAAAGGATGCTGGAAGTGGGGAAAGTGAATTGCTATATGTGTTTATATTTATGTAAGAGAGTGGTTTGTAGGAAGGAGATGTATAGTTGCCGGGTATCAGCTAGAAGGAAATTTGGATTCGGTTCGGACAGTGGGTGGGACAGTTGAGGATTGCATTGGTGTTGAGGATGGGTACGTTAGTTGAGTGAGTGAAGAGTTTGGCTTATCTTGGCTATTTGAGCCTTAGGTTTAACTTGTAGTGACATCACGGAGCATCTCAACGTGACGGGGATGTCAACTTTTTCAGAAAAGCCACAATGTGTCAAGCCAATTCGGTGATTACGGCTGGACGAGAAGGAGCACGAGGCCGAGAATGAGGACAACTGACTCAAAGAGTGACTCAAGTAAAAAGAAAGTAAAAATGTTGATCGTGAAGCAGAAGAAAATAAGAGCTTTGTGCATTTGCTCTCCACCTCGTAGATATCTGTAGTTAGGCGGACGTTAGGATGCTCCTCACTCTATCCTCATCTATTTCCACTGGCTATACTAACACTAGCTCACAATTTCTTTCACTCAACTCGAGTCAACTCAACTGTGGTTTCGTTTCGTCTCACTCTCCTCTTTAGTTTACTTTCTCTTCCTTCCTCTCACTCTCTCACTCTCTCTCTCTCTCTTTCTATTGCTCAGTTGTGGACATAGTAGTACCTTGTAGTAGTAGGGCTCCTCTGAAGAACACCACCAGTCTGTACTGCATACCAAGGCAGACAAGACAGGATACACTACTGGGAGTAGTAGTCCTCTTAAATCCTAATCCGTAACATTCCTCTCAACATCCCACTCAACTAGTCGCCTAATACCACTGTCTGAGCAAACTAACTTTATATCTCCTATTTAAGGATATTCTCATTGGACCTAATGTGCACAGCTATGACAATCACTACCACACTCATAGTCTACCATAAAACTCCAACTAAGAGCACCAATATTTTTCATTTCCCTCCAAACCCAATTTTTAATGGAAAACTACAAACGGACTGATTCGCCAATAATTTTAAGATGTAATATTTTTAACTTTAAATTGTTAACAGCAATAGCAATTGCAACGGAATTTTAAGGCTTAAAAAAGATGAATAATATGCCAATCTTTAGACACGGAAGAAAAAGCCTTGAAGAATGTATTAAATTTCTAATTTACATCGCTCCGTATCAGTTACACCAGAAATCTACTTAAAATATCGTAATGGGTAAAAATATGGATTATAGGGATTTTTTTAAACAGTAGGTAGATTACAAAGTGTGTAAGTGATGAAAACACAATTGAATATTAATGAGCATAATTAATTACGTTTTATGTTAAATATATATATATATGTGTGTAGTAACTAGTAGTAAGGAACACAGAAGGCAGTAAGAGGAGAAATTGACTAGGACTTTCTTTCAACTATCAAGTAAGTTTATCATGAGTTTGCATTTTGGTTTTTTGAGTCTCGGAGGATTTGATAGTTGTGAGAGTTTGTGGAAAGAAGGGCACCTATGCTATGATGTAGTATTCTGTGCTGCGAGTAAGTTATGTATTTGGAGGGCGAGTTGTCTGGTGTGATACATGTATGTGTAAATTATTGAATTATTGTGTAAACTAAAGTATGGGGGAAGTGAGAAGTGAACTGTAGTGTGAGTTGAACCTTCTTGATTTAAGTTTCGAAAGTAGCAAGTTCTTCTTGAATCCTTGTATATATTTTATGACGGAGAACATTTTAGTTAGAGAAAGTTAACAACTTTACGAAATTCATTCCTGATTGAGTTGTTCAAACAAGTTTTGAGTGTGAGTTTGATGAAAATACTCTGCTCTCCTTCTCCCTAAGAGGTGTATGTATATATAGCTGTCCCTCTTGCTACCCTCTCATCTCTCTCTCTCTCTCTCAGCTATTGTTCTCTGTGTGGAAGTAAATGTATGCGGTTATACTTGATGTACTCGATATCACAAATGAAATGAAACGTCTACTCACTTTCTCTGAGCAGTCTGCTCACTTATGTTCCGTTTTGCAATGGGTTGGGAATTCAACATAGAGCACGTATCTTGCCGACAGATACTCTCAAGCAAACGGGGATAATGATGTGATGTGATGCAGAAAGTTGAGGTCGAATTTTCCCAGCTTTCCATTCAGCAGCTCTGAGAATTCGTTTAGGAATGCCAATGCAAATGCACAAGATTTATAATAGTAGGTTTGAAGTCTCTTTAGTCAGATGATGAACACTACTTACTGCAAACAAAGATAACATGGCTACTTACAATTAAATCTTCCGTATAGCTTGACGTAAGATTATTTACGTTTCCGTAGCGTGTCATATAGTTTTAATAAATTAAAAGTTAACTCCAATCCATGCTTCACTCGGCAAATGTGCGTTCTGTATTAGTAACCACTTTGACAAGTTTTAAATTGACAAAGCGATCCTATAAATTGAAGCCCTTCTGTGGCTGACTAAAATAAGTGTTGAGTCTATTTTGGTGAATGTTGTGTAAAATGACTAGCCATGGCTGTGTAATTACTGTTACAGCTATGATATAATCTATTTGTTTAATCTACCCTGAGCACCAAACTTATGCACGTGGACTAAACTTACTAGGTACATATTTGTATTTGGTTAACTATCAAGATGATTTCAGAATAAAGGCACGTAGAAAGTCAAACTCATTAACAGTCTAACCTATTTAATATTTAATAATTCAATAATATTTATTTCAATCTTGTTAGTCTACTTGAATCAATATTGGCCCCAGATGGTGACTGACTGACAATAATTCCCCTAATAATCAAGAATTTAACTAAAAATGACGACCTATATACTCCATAGTTCCCCTTTTGGAAGCATAGTGAGAACAATCCTATTTTTATGGTCTATTATGAAATTGTGTAACGCGTTCTTATTCGGAATTGTTATGGATCCGGTTGGGCTAGTTGGGTATGTGATGTGAAATTCTTTACTACACAATACAGTGTTGATATTTTTTATGCTTGCTCATAAATCATCTGTTAGTATAAAAACAGTATATTCGTCAATGCCTTTGTTTTACTTAATAAAAATCAACCTGTCATGCTTAAGTGTAATTTACTTAGCCTGATATGTATAATAGACCGGGACACTTGTATATTAGAGCCTTTCAATGACAACAATACTATTATATTATATATCATTATATATCATTATAATGGATAAAATGTGACTAGATTTTGTGCACAGTAAATAGGTAATATAAAACTGTGTGTATGATTTGTTTAATTTATTTATTTCAAAATTCTTGTAACTGAAGTTAATGACTTTTTCTTAAAAGTCGAATCTACTAGTACATTGTAAAATTCTTTTCAGTTGCTCAAATGTAGGAACACGTTCTACTAATGATCAATGATCATTTAGTATTGTAAACATACTTCAATATATATGGCCATGTCATGATATAACAGGTGTAGCAGTAGTAGAACTAGATATAGGTTTCAAAAACCCCTTCTATTAGAAACAAGCATTAACTGTTATTAATGATTAAAGAATTGCTGTCACATGAGGTCTTAACACACTACAGTTTGTTCAAACACAATCAAGCTGGCGAAAGGAAAAATAATGGAATTTTAAACATTAAATCAATGTTTGGACACGCCTTATGTATTATAGTAGTACAACGACATAAAATATCCCTTTCACAAATGTCTGCAATCTCTCAATCTCCTTGTACCTTGGAAATAATGTATATCAACGAGCATAATGTTTCATTTCTCTCGATGAAATGAACTGATTTATTTTTTAAGCCCCACATAGAGAATATTTTTGTTTCAATAGACAGTTAGCGAAAACTGATTGTGGTTACGGTATGCTTTGGTAATTACAACTGGGAACACTCACAAAGAAGTTTTAGACATTTATAACATAAAGGTTGACCTTCATGCATGGTCATAGAAATTTTCGTAAAATATTAATACTGAGGGTATGGTGTAAATAATACTTGTTGGCCTTAGTGTGCATGTGCACTTTAAACATTAATGCATAACTTATATAGTTTCCCATCAACATTAAAATGTTTTTCGTCAATTTATTAAAAATGACATGGAATTTTTCTGACATAGGAGTTTATTATTCTAAAAAGTAAACTATCCATTAAATTTTTTATACCATGTAGGTGCCATGTAGTTATGTTACGTATGCTTTCTAAATCTTTGTGTTGGATATAATATGGAATGATTGCAAGTGAACTTCCCAATTCTTAGTCTTGAGCTAAAGATGTGATGTGAGTGGCTGTAGTTTATAAGGCATTGCTAATCCATTCTGTTCACGCCCATATTATATACTATGATAACATCTAATGGTAAAACGGATGCAATTTAAAAAATTTGCAAACACTGAATGTGTGTTTAATGTTTTGATAGTGTGATTGTCCAAACAAGTTTCCTTTGTAAAGTCATGTATTGCTATTTCTGGTTCACAGTTAGTCAATAACTAGCCTGTGCAATAAATAGAAATATAATCGACGAAATAAAGTAGTGTGCAGTGCAGTGAACTACATTTTGGTATTCTGTATCTAACAAGAGAGTGGTATTTCAATAAATGATTGCCAATGTATTTCCGGATGTTGAACTGTACAAGTGTACAAATACAATAATAAATATAATGTGATAGTAGTTGCAAACTATCAACTACATAATACTAAGTATGTATATATGCATAAAGAAAGCATATATTGCCATGCTTTGTGATTATACTACTTACGAGTACAAAGACTAGTGTTTTCGTTGCTTGATAACCTTAACGAGATAAAAATGTGGAGCTTAAAGAGCAATTCTCGATAAAAGGACTAGGAGGGGTAATTAGTGACAAATGACAATAAAATCGGAGAAGCTTAAGTTGTAGCAAAGCACAGGCAAAAAATTGCAATAATGTCGCCGAGATAAGAAAGGACATGGCTATGGAAGGAGCTCCAAACAGATGAACACTTTTCTTGTTGTGTGACTATGAGTCCCGTATAATTCCCGTTGTTAGAAGCATACGCTAGAGAAAAGTAATTGTTCCGTTCTGCTTTCTTTCCTCGTCTATTAAACGTAGTTTTTCTTGCTTATTACTGGCCCTGGCATGAAACATTAGTAAGCAGTTAATACTCGTCGTATGTAATATGTAACGTAACGTATTGTTAAGACATACCAAAAATTTTCTCTCTGTGTACAACATTTGACTTTCTTTTAACATGCCCAAGCTATCTATTGCTTTTTAGCTAAAAGACAAATCTTTATTGTTAGTGTGTTTTGTATTACGGACGAAGTGATTAATACTAATACCTGTATACTTCCATACATAACAACTTGTCTTTTGTATGCATATCGACATTGGTTGTCCATGCTTGTAGCTATTCATGTTAATGTAATAAATTGAATATAGTTAATAAAATTCTACTTAGTAAATTACCAGTTTATAATATTTTTCTGCCTAGTGCCTATAGGTAAAAAATAACTAAACCAGCACATTCATCCCACATAATGTAATTTAATATATACTTATAGAAGTGTAAGTTTAGTAATATTCAACGAAAAACAAACTTGTAGGGTGGCACTACTATGTATATAATTTCATGGAGTAAAACATTCTCAATAAACGAGCTTCATAGGGTCAAGTAGTAATACATAAAAATTCCACTAGGTCAACAATTTAGATTTTGTCTCATACTGGCTGAACCTGTGGATAAATCATCTAGTTTTCCCTGAATAAATAAACCATTTTTAGTAACAGAACTAAATAAACAGTGGTAAAACGGATGTAATTGCAGAGAACGTATCTTCAGTAACAGTATAGTAGTCGTCGAGTAATAGTAGTTTAGGAAGTATTTTGAATAGTGACGTGAACTCGTTCACCCACAAGATGTAATATGTAGTATTATGTAGTATAGTATTAGAATAGCAGTATCATGGAGTAGTAGGTAGTAGTAGTGTAATAAGACCTTGACATATTAACCCCATAGTAGGTAAGCAGCTTCTTTAGACACTAGTAATTTGTGTAGAAATTTTGAAGGAAATACGATTATTGGTTAAAAAATTATTAAGTCTACGGTTAGTAATGTCCTCAGTGACCTTATGACCCGTAATCGCAGCAACACCATTTGTAAACTGGGTGTTTTTATTGACCTCTAGGTAACACACAGAAAGTTTGGTTGTTGTATGTCAATGCGTTCAAAAATTATCGTCGGGAAGGACGGACAGACAAACAAAGGGATCCCATACAGAGAAACATTGGTTTCTCGGAATAAGTTAGCTCGCTTTAACGAAATAGTTACTAAACCAAATAATGAATTGTGAATGTGTGCGTGTAACTTTTATAATTGTCCAGTTAAGAATGTGTAGTACATAAAAAATGAATCAAGAATTTACTCGTTAAAAGCAGTTGTTACTCCAATGTATGCAATAGTTTCATAATGAAATATTCTTCGTCACCTCTTGTTCTGAGAATATTTTTTCAAGTAAAAGTGCTAAGAAGTCTTCAGATGCTGGTAATACAAGGCTTGTGTTTTATTATTACTAGCCTTCGGAGGATAGCTTTGCAATACTTTTGCTGTTTATAAAACACTGTTAGCTGAAGTTTTGGAGGAAGGACTTTATATAGGGTATTAATATCCAGTGATCCTTACTGAATAGTCCTGAGCCATGCGTGGCATTGTGGAGGTGGTAAGTTTAGTTGCCCAGTTCAGTAAGTCAGGCTCAGGTAAGGGTAGCTTGTCATTTGTGATATGATAATATTGTGATGTTAGAATATCTACTGTGCCTAACTGTGTATGAATTCCAATGAAATGTTACTCTACGATAAAGTGCAACTATGAGCTCGCTCAGTAGTAAACTATATAGACTCAATTTCTGTTATTTTTCTTATATTATTTGTATATATATATATAGCTACTTGTATTGCATACACATTTACATATTCTCCTTCTCAATTTCATAACAAATATTTACAGTGGGAGCCCATAGAGATATTCAGGAGCATTTTGCGTTGGTTGGAATCGACTTTGATAGTTTCGTGCTTCGCAGTGATAGCGTGAGCTTTTGCAAACTATTTTCATATGTATTTAGTTAATCTGCCAGGGTCTCAACTAAAAACTGCACACTCGTTCCTCTAAAATCCATTGTATAAGCTTACGCTAGAAATACACTTGAGTAGTAGGAAGGCAGTCCTGTCTGATGATATCGTATCGTTGACGTTGAGTACCTATAATATGTATATCTATATGTACATGGCATACTCCCTGCTCTTATAACTCTGTAAGCTACATTGAACGGTTTTTTGAAACCATAAAGCTGCTATGCACTTTACTTACCTATGCTAAGTTACTCGGCTGAGGAAAATCGGGAGCACTATCATGTTTGTACTATTAGAGAACGCTACAATATGATTATTTCCTTCCATTCTAAACAATAGTGCACATAGCAGGAAACATGACGAGATTAAAACAACAAAGCTATATATATCTACATTAATAACAGCTGAAATATTATTTAGCGTATAGCTCGAAGAATGGTACATATTATTGACTATGTGTAGGTTGTCTAATATTGCTAACTTTTGGGAGTAGTAAGTCAAACTAAGATTTCATCTAGTAGCCATTACCATTAGTATAGAGCAGAATGAAAGCACCACGCCTGGCCTGCGGTGAAACTTTTCAGAATTTTATTATTTAAGTATTAAGACAGCCGAGCTTTATTTCCACTCGAATGGTGAAATAGGTAGCCAGGAACACAATGATTTGCCTTGCCCACTTTCCCTAAATAAATGTAACAACATAGCTGTAGCTTTGTTTTGCCAAAGGCTTCAGCTCAGCTCAACTATGCTGAATTGAATGATGTCTCAGTCAGTCGTAATGTTAACATGTTCTCTATGGATTTTTTAGTGCAAAGATCTTCCAGATATATATTATAAATAAAAGCTTCAGGACTTTTGGAATTATTCCAATGATATTTTCTGCTTCCTTTCAGAGATTTTCCCTAGTAGGTCACAGTATGTATCAAGACGAAATTTATTATTATGTTTACGTAAGACATTGCTCCTTCCATACAGCTTAAGTAGTGACGATGAGGGAGTTTATGTTGTAGTATTTCATGTAAGGCCTATTATCGTGAATTACTTTTCAAACGAGAAGACAATGAAACTAAGTCATACATACAAGTAGCGAACAGCCAATACAATACCTACCTGCAATTATTTTGCTTATTATCTCTAATAGGAACTCCTGATTGATGAATCCTGTCGATAAATAAATTCCTTGTACAGTAGCAGAAAAATAAACAGCGCATTAAAAAGGTGTGTAGAAGAGTGTGTCGGGAAGTCAAGAAGCACGTACCGTTACTTATCGAATAGCTGGCAGAACATAAAAATAATTCGATGGAAATATTATTGGAATGAAGGTCAGGTCCAGGTCAACAGAGTATGTAAAAATGGAACAAGACATATTTTCAGGGAGAGTAGTAGATGCATGTAACGCAATGTAATAGTGATAGATAAAGGGTGTAGATTCTTCATCAAAGGAATCCTAATCCTGTTTGTTTTATAGCGAATGTGGACTATATGCGTTTTTGCATGTTTGACTCGAGGTTTTGCATAAGCAGAGTCTACAGGGTATATTTTGTGCTGATATTTCTGTAGTTTCATTTCCAGTTAGTTGTCTGTATGTGTACATAATGTAGTAAGTAGACGTAGAGAGAGAGAGCGTATCTCTTGTCTGCTTACATTTTGTGTATTTCTTCGTTATCTGGGAAAATGATGATAAGTGTATCCAGAGAGAGAAACCAATGTCTTGAAAAACGGAAAAGATCGATTATGATTTTTTGCTCTGGCTGAGTGCCATAGAATGTTGTAAAGCATGTATATGTATGTATGTATGTATATGTTGGAGAGCATAAGTTATGCTCCTTGTATGGTAGTGACTGTAAGAATTGTTGGAGGCTAACTGTATGTACATAAGTATGTAATGTACGTGTGTATAAGTACCAAAGGAAGTAGGAGAATAAATATATGTACAAAACTCAAACGCAATGCTCTCTTCTATTCTCTGATAATATTATAACATAGTCTACATCCATGTAGGTACGGAGGTACTAGGTCCTCCGTTTATAAAATAAGGGTAAAAGTGCAAGGATATTATAAGGAGGTTTATTCTCTCTCTCTCTCTCTCTCTCTCTTCTGGTTTGGCTGGTGTATGTTTTGGTCATATGTATGTATAGTTGTACATACATATGTATGCACATAGCCAGTATATCATTGAAAGAGCTCTGTTAGTTTAGTTAAATGTGTTTCTCAAAGAAATGCAATGTGAAGCAAGCGGGGGAAAAGGAAACGAGGACGAGGAGAGAAAGCAGTTCTTCTAGCTTTGCAATGCAATGAAATATAATGTAAGTTGAACGTACACTTTTCCACTTTTTTGCAAGATACAGATACTTTGTAACTCTGTAGCCATTCGAATATAAGAAGGAAAAGGAAGAGACACAGAGGGATTGTGGATACATACGAGGAGCACTCACGGTTGTCGTCCGCCCTTCGCTATTTGTCTCCCTCTCCCCAGTAGTACCCCTCTTCGAAAGGAGAAAGTGTAGTGTAAAAGAGAAAGCAGCGGACTGAAGGGATGGTAGCTCAACTTTATTCTCGTGCCACAATAATTTTGCACTGTGTACTATGTGAGTATTCTGTTTCTGAACTATTGCAAACGGGAATGAACTGAGTCTCATGTATGCATACATCTCGCCTGTTTTGTTTTACTCTGTCTATCGTCCCTTTTTTCGCTTTGTGGAGGACTATTCTCCGTTAGATTACCTAATGTTACATAACGTTATTCGTAAGTAGAAACAAAAATGAAATGAAATGATACGATGTAAAATGAAATGCAATCCTTGGCAATGATATGAAAACTGCATAATATTTTGGCATCTGCACGAGTGGCACAGACAGAAAGAGCAAGTGGAGAAAGTGAGGGAGGGAAAGGAAGTAAACTTGCATAATGAAATGAAGTCGACAAAATGCTTTCTTTTATGCTTCACTTCTGTTCTTATCGGCGATTTTTATTATTCTATTTTTCTGTCGCTCTCTCCGACTCTACAGTCATGGAAAATAATGTTCAGGCTCGAGAAAGAGTAAGGGAAAGCTAAAGAGACACAAATAAAGTGTTTTCCTTGTTGTCTTACTTAGTTCCGACACAACGTCTCCAATTTTTCTTCTAAGTCTAACTAAATACCATATAGATATATGTGTATATACAGACTACATTTCATGTTCAAGTGTCTCACTATTTATGCTCAGTTAGAGAAAGTAGAGCGACTATGCTTTCTCTCTCTCTCTCTCTCTCTCTCGCGACTCTTCACTTCCCGACTCTTTTGATTATTTTTGCATTTTATGCTTTCTCTCAATTTACTCTGATGATGTAACTGTTTTTCTCTTTACCTAACTAACTGTGCTACACACTACAAAAAATTAAACCTTCTTTCTTCTGACTGATGTATGTCATATAATGTGAGCTTGGTTCTATATTTACATTTCTCATCTCCCTTTTAGTATCTTACATCAGGATTTATGTAAATATTAATAAGCTTGTAGTGCCTAAACGAAAAAGACGGCTAGGTTGTAGGTAGCTCCCTTTTTGCCTCCTTGGCATTTGCACTCTCAGAAAATAAGCAGATGATAAAGTGTTAAATTCATTGCCACCAATCCCGAAAATGAACGCTGAGAAATGACTATTTGTTAGCCCTCCGTCCATGTGACTTTTCATTTCTTTTCCAGAACAACTTTCAATTTAGAAACTCTCTGTAATGTTGTAACTGTGTATTTGTTGTTTGAAAAGCGACTACGGAAGGGAGAAAGGAAGAATTGTAACGGAGTCTATGTAAACCCGGTGCCCTATAGCCCTGCTCTTGATATATACTTACGATTAGTTGGCTATAGGGCATCAATTTTTCCTTGTGTCGTCTTCGGACGTAGATTACAGAAACAGATAAAGATCAATGTTTGTGCTGCCGGGAAACTTAGCAAGAAAGTCAAATTAAATTAAGATTGGATTTAGTTTCCTCTCTCTTCCTACTCCACGACTCTTATGTACTTCGGAATTCTGGCTCTGAGTGATTTATTGCAAATCAAACGTATAGCTACCTACTTGAGTAATGCTTATTTAAATGCCAGACCAGAGTAGTTTGAGCTTGACATTCCCTGCCAAACTCTGTATATGTTATTTTCATCCCTCTGACTGAATGATTCTCAGTCGGCTTCTCAAGACGTCCTTACGCTTTCCACTCTCAACTAGTCTGCCTCCTGGCATTTTATTTTTATGCCATTCTGCTCAACTATGACTTCGATAGCTTCTGTAGGGAATTGCTAAAGATGGGATATATTTATGTTCTGGGAAATACCACTTGCAACTGCATAACTGCCTAAATAAATGTGCGTCTTTCGTACAACCGTTTATTTTGCATTATTTCTACATCATGTGCTTATTTGTACACAGTTACAAGAAATGTTAGAAGAAACATGTGCCAAATATAATGAGTACTGGGTATTTAAAAAATAAATGCAATATAACTTTCACCAATTCACCATATAAATCGTTCTGAATTTGGCGTAAAGCAGCTCACCCAAATTATTTTCGTCCAAATAAAAACCTTCACTTCCCTGGCTGGTATATTTCAGGATGTGACTGGCATATTTACCTATAAGGGGGAGGTGGCTGCTATATTTAAGGCGAGAACGCCTGGTATATTTACTTACAAGGAGGGGACGTTTAGTGTATTTACCAATAAGGGGGAGGTGGCTGGCATGTTTATTTTTAAGGATGGGTGGTAAATATTTATTTTTAAGATGGTTGTAATTTCCAAAAAAATTGTCAAATCTCGTATAATATATTGTATTGTCTGCAAAAATTTTTTTTTAAAATTGTATCAAAATTTGTAAATTTCTGTTGTTACATAGTCGATAGACTATTTCGTCCTAATGACGGGTCGGTTTACTAGTATTTAGCTAGCGGCTTGAAACAGAGAAATTGATACGATGAAATAAAAAAATGACCCTGTAGATAAACACCAAGCCTAATGTTAAAGCGAGAAAGTCTTGTTATGACCACTCACTATGAAGTAAATTGCCTTCATCATGCAACCTGTAGTACTTCAAAATAGATTATTTAATGTTAAAATTTCCAATAGCAGATAACGTTTAATCTTGGAAATACTGGGAATTGTTAAAGCTTGATAAAAGGGCTGGGGCAAAGCAAAATGAAAGTAGGTGAAAAGTGTTATACATTGTAGATATTATTTTGTATAATTGTGACATTATGCTAACAACCACTTATGAAGTTAGAAATGAAGTAACAATTTATTATAGAAGATAATTGGGTGTATATTTCTGTTTACGTAGGTCCGGTTGCCTTGAAGGAAGAGCGGAAGGTAGTTGGGAGTCTGCTCAGTATCTGTAATAGAATCGGGTTTTGGTACTCGAGTTTTTCCGCTCCACTTGGAAAAGCCAAAGCCAGGAAATAATGACTTATAGTGTAAGTAGAAGGAAAGGAACTTGTTCTTGCCTTAATGTTAAGCAATGAAAAGAAGAGAAAATGAAATGAAAATGAGCGAGCGAGAGGAAAGATGAGCCAGAGCCAAAAACTCAACCTCAGAGAAAACCTAACGACCGCAACGACGGAGGAGACACATTCAGAAGTAGCACATACAGGAGCCAAAACGAAAATTAGGGAGAAAAACTTAAAGGAGGAGAGGGAAGATGAGGCGAACTGTAATATTAGAGGAAATCATATTGAAAGCGGTAATGGATCCTCTTCTCCAGTCGATGGCACTCTGTCCTCTTTCTCCACACCACTGTCACTTGTCGTGAAAACGTCGTCGAAAGGGAGCAGTTGCAGCGGGAAAGGTAATAATAATGAGGAAGACAACTACCACAACCACAAACATCACCAAAACCAAAATACTACAACGGGAAGTAGCACTTGTACGAGTTTCCCCAGGAAAACTAAGAGAGACGACAAGGAGAGGCATCCGAGTCTGGACGAGACATCCACAAAGACGTCGCCGACACGACTCCCACTATTCTCCGCCTCGTCCTTAAGAGCAGAAGATGAAACTAATGGTGGTAAGCTGGCTTATTCGATTGCAATATTTTTCTACTCATACATTTTACGAGGAAACACTCATCCTCGTCCTTCTCTTTTTCACCTTCTATTTCATCCTGCAAATACAGATTCCTTTCACACACTCCCCATTTATATAATGTACAAATGCACTCCAGGATAAATATCAACGTAATAGTAACTTCTGCACCAGAAAAGAACAAGCACATAATACAGAATTATTACATTAGCTCTGCCAGATGAACCACACACTTTGTAATACAACTTTTTCCACAAATCCTCCAATCCTCTAGCTACAACTTTTATGACTCTCCTGCATTCTTTCTTAGTGCAGCCTATATGGAAAGAGAAAAGCTCAACGAATCCGAATATACCCGCCATATGATTTTCTTTGTGTCCATTGCATCAGTGTCATGCTGAGAGAAAACTGCTATTCCTATTTGTAAATATCTTCACTATACGTACACGTCATAGTATCATATCCAACCAGTGACTAACTTTACGCATCCATTCAGGACTTTTTAGCATCCACTTTTCCTTGTTTGATTTCCAAGGCTTGATTGCTTGAAATGAAATCCGTAGTCTTTAATATTTTATTGTAACTAGTTTGTCATACGTATAACTGTAGTTTTAATTGTGCATACATGATGAAATGACGTTTTCTTACAGGGTGTGTGTGTGTATCATCTATCTACTGTGAAATCATTTTGGTGAGGTATTATGATTGCTCCAAAAAAGGGAGTAGGAAGCATAAAAAACTAACTGTAAGCCGTAACAGAAAGTTCGCCTCAGTGAGGTAGCCTGTACACAACTTTGATTTGATGGATGTGGTATTTGAATAGTAGAAGTTTTTATTTTTAAACTGCAGGAAATTATTAAAACCTAGACGCAGTGTGATTTCCATAATAAACTATGCCTATACCTATGTTGAATAGGGTTTGTGATATGCCCATATGCTATATTTATGCATAATTTGGTCAACTTCCGTCAATGCATTCGAAAGTTATCGTGCTAACTGACTCTCGGACGCACGGACAAAATGTGTGATTCCATAAGCTCCCCTACGGCCGAGTTAAAACAACATAACATAAAAGGAATAACATATTCTGCTAAAATTGTTTTCTAGCTGTTCTTAGTAATTGCTGATTTTTCATCAACTTTTCAATAAAATCGCAAATATTTAGGCGCAACCATAATTATTTAACTGTATTTCGAGTTTTGATCGTTGAACGTTGCTTGTGTGAGACTTTCAATTCCTCAAATACACAAGGTTATATAGTATGCAGATGTTATACACCCTGGCCTTGTCTGTATGTGGAATGTCAACAGTTATGTTATTTTATTTGGTAAAATCGCCTCGGGTGTACATCAGAATGAACGTGTAAGTTTTTTGTGGTGCTTGTTTGCTGGAATTGTATTTTGGAAACAAGAGGAAGGGAAATGTAGGGAATTTAAGGCAGCTCAATTACAGTGACAGTAGTAGCTCTGTAGTACTGGTCTTCTTGAACATGGCTGCTATGTAGCAGTACTAGAGGATTTTATTTCATCATCCAAGGATGAAAAAGAGGAGGAATGAGTGAAGTTGAGTTGAAGCAGTATTGAGTATTGGGCTAGAATGATGATAGTCAAGTGATGTAGGATTCCATGAAAATACATAGTCATAGTTTTGTAGGGAAATTATTGGTTGTTAGGACAGGAACGGACTGCTACACAGTTACGTTAGCTAAGGAAATAGTGTGATACTTGAAGATTCAATAAAAGAACTGTAAGGCAGGCAATCATTGTTGAACATGAAGTTGAACAAGAAATCTGCCCAATTAGATTAATGAGGGAAGTAGAGAAGAGGGAATTGGAGTATCTTCGCTTCTCGCACTCCCAATCCCCAGCCAACGACGAAGTTGCCTGAATAATATATCTATCTCAGTATATGCCGGGACACATATATCACTGTAAAGAGTCTCCTGCTCTCCTATATCTAATGGAAGGAATAAGTTATTGGAAGAAGGGAAATATTTGCATAATAAATTCTAAGGGCTTCATCTCTAAGATTATATCGTGATTAAATTGAGAGGGAGGAGAGTCCATAATGCATAAGCCACTAAAATTATGAACTGAGTGATTGTCCGTATACAGCTAGCATATGGTCCTTATATTCATAAGTAAAATGATCTGCTATGAAATGAGGATGTTTAGTAGTTGGGTTTGAGTCAAATAGTTTTTAAGTAGGTATATGGAGCTAAATGGTGTGGAGGGATGTATAGTAGGTGGGCAGGATGAAGGAACGTGGAGGAATATGGTTGAATGGCTGAGCAAAGTAAAGTGATACTGTGATAGTGTGGTTATTTTCGTGTGAAGAGCTAGGTATTCTTCTCTAGTAGGTTTTGCAATAAGAAGCTCTTAAGTGGGGATAAGGAGGCTGTTAGAACTCTTGGAGAGATGATAATGTTGATCGAGAAAGTTGATATAGCTTTCATATAGTTTAGTCAGTCCGTGTCGAGTGGGAAGAGTAAACGGAGTCTGTCTGCCTTTCCTTTCGAGTAATTCTCCTATGTGAACTGCAAATGTGAAAACTAATTTATCTTGGTCCACTGCTCTTTACGATCTCAACTGACTCCACTTTTCTTCCTTTCCTCCGCTTGTCTTGTACACAATGTATTACTATTTTGGTCCAGGGACACTCTCGTACCAACTACATTCTCTCTCTCTCTCTCTCTCTCTGTGCTCTGTGTGCTCTGTACCTCAAAAAAGATATACTAGACAAGAGGAACTAGACCAGAGGCTAACACTTTCTTAACACTCTCTATTCAACCAAATAATCCGAAACGGAGAGTAAACATTCTGTAGTACAAGAGAAGAAAGTAAATGCATAGATGTGTCTAGTGTACTGATATAGTTTTATATATGTTCTCCACACAGCTACATATTTACCACCATAATAAGTAGTAAGCAAAATGCTAGGGAAATTCCGATGCTGAAGCCAATCTAATGCAATCCACATCTCTGAGTGAGGGAAAGCACGGCACGCGGCTTTCTCCCAATATCTATCTATCTATCTATAGATCTATCTAAATTTCAAAGGTTTCTTTCACGACGAGTCGTCGTGGTGGCAGAGGCAGCCGGAGTATTTTTATTTCCCCAGTGATATCCCCTGAATCTACTCATTTGATCTATTATCGGCTTTTAGGAGGGACTGGCACTAGGCACTACATCCTGAACATCCTCCTTCCTCATCTCTAAGGTGTACATAAGTAGCTATAGGCATATATTCACACAAACCAAGACGTGTACTACTACGTTCTTTCTTTTACCCTTTGCTTTCCTCCATCCACGTCTATTTCTACCTATTACCACGGACTTTCTCCTCCACGATCCACACTCTCTCTCTCTCAGTGTGGCTAAGTGAAAGAGCAGACAGAGCTATTTCTCGTCTCTTCCTTTTCTAACCATTTATACTACGTGTTTTCCTTACCTTCTTGTGGTACTTTCGGTTTCGTTTCGTTTGTTAGCAGCTTTAGCATAAAATTCCCAGTCAGTTTTAACGGCTTTATTTTATAGAATTGGATTCGTAAAAATCGATACACTTGAGAGTTGAGGCATGCTGAGGATTGGCTTTCCTCTACTTTGCTCATCTCATTAAAAGTCTAAGAGATACACAAGTATTTTACAGTTTCAATTTGTAACGGCTCGTTTCCTATGAAAACCTAAATAGCTTTCTCCTATCTAACCCTTCATCACTCCATTCCTTCAAAACCTTTACATATTTCCATGCTCAAATGAAAACCTAGAGAGATAAACTTAATGTCAGCAATGTTTCCATCAAATCTTGAAAAACTACAGTTTGTCATCCATGTGAGTGAAAGAAAGCTCTAACTGCTCTTACATATTAAAGCTACACTTTCTACCCGTATAAATATCACTTAAAAGTATTTCACAAACCCTAGATAGATAAGCTTCTTATTCTGAGTAGCTCTTAGCTTTTTGAATATGCATTTTGCATTTTACTATTTTGCTTCCTTTAATTTCGCTAACAAATGTCTCGCTAATAATAGATGAATGCTCCGCTTTCTACGTACATGCCCTTTCCATTCTGTTAGCTGTTATCAAGGGTTATAAAGTTTTTGTTATTTATAACTTCGGGGCAGACAGGGAGATCTACGAGTACTATTTCCTCTAATTGTAACGGTGTTTATTGATCTGCCAAGTTATTTCCATTCATATCCCTATATAGCCCTTTATAGTGAACCTAGAATTAAAGTATTGCCAAAATTATTTATGTATTTTTATGTAGTACATTCGTTCTTTGGATTTGGCAAACTCATAAATTCTATACTTTAACTACGCGATACTTTAAGTGTTCGTATCTGCGAGTGCTTTCTTTTCAGAACTTATATTTTCCTTTCGGAATAGAGTAGCACACTAGGATGCTAATTACCTAATAATAAGCATAGTGCTAGAATTAGGTAGTAGAACCGTCTGGTTAATAAGATACATTTGGAGCTTTCCATTGCACTCCTACATTTCCTACATTTGTTGTAATAAGTTGTAGATTTTCTTTAGGTACTTGCTCTGCTATGCTTTGACCGTTGAGCTTTTAACTCCTTACCTTACACCTGTCTCAATACTGTGTCAAAGGCATAGTCATGGGAAGAGAATGCATTAGCACGTGCAAGTTTAAGCTATCTTGATAGCAAGCTAGGAAGTTGGAGTGTATATACCTATGCATGTGTTCAATCCAGCCCTGTTCTCATTCTCATTCACCGACCGCAACTTAAATTATTGAATAATTATAGCTGAATAATAATAAGGTATGGTTATTTAATGTGGGGTTTGTTGAGAAATTACAATGAAGGAATGTGAAAAGGATTTTCTATGTTTCTGGAAAATTATCATGCAAATTAACGTTGCTGAGACTCGAGTCGTTTTTAGCTCCATAGTCAACCTGATTACTATAATGTTCAAGCGCCTAGGAGAAAGTTTTGGCAGGAAAGTTTATTTGTAAGTGAGCTAAGGCCGATTCCTTTCTCTTGCTATCCTTCTCCTCGGAAATTATATATAGACAATAACAAATACTAGGCGTGTATTTATTTACATTTGAGTGTACGCGTAGTAGTGTAGTATTAACTTCAGTGGAGTAGAACGGGAACTTTTGGCATATTTTAGACAATTGTGTATTTTTGTGGGGTGTGCTTTAACTTCTGTCTCAAAATAGGTTAGCATCATTCTTTATATAATGACAAAAAAGGTTAATTCTAGTAAAAAGTATGATCTGTATTTGTTATGGCAAGCTGCAAAAGTCCTTTCAATTAGAATAAAACAACTTTGACATATTAATGTGTATTTAGTTTAATTTCATACATGCTACACATAACGGTCTTATGTGCTTATTGTTGGCTGTGCGTAAATAACAGGGTTCCCCGTCCTGGAGAAGAGAGTTAGTTGTAAGTCTAGCCAAAGCCACTCAGACACCCAAGCTTGCACAATTTACAAAGTCGAGTCGAGGACTGAGACAAGGAGCGTGAAAAATGAGACATAAAATAAGAAAGGGAGATTGAGTCAACAGGATCAACATTTCACAGTGAAACATACACTGCTAGACTTCTAAGGATATACACTCTCTAAAACTATGTAGCACTCTTTCTAAGAAACTCTTTTGGCTTTCCTTCTGAGCTTTAGAGTCTAGAGAACGACTTCTGTCATCATTTTTCTCACCAGAAAGTAATAAAGCACATTCATGGAGTCGTTGCAAAATATTCTTACTCCTTTATCCCATACAGCCGTCTGTCAATACTTGCTGTTGCTACTTCCTTTTAATGTATTGATATTGATACAAGCTTGATATTGACTGACTCAACGCTAAATACATTTACGCCGAGATATTTTCTTGGCTACAGATGTTTATTCAATTCAATTCTATATATGTATATTCCGTCACACCATCCAATGGATGACAACGACAAGTATCTCCAATATTCCCATCCCTTCTGCCCGAGAACTCCCATTCTCACATCTACTAACGGCAGATATGCTTAACACAAACGTTTTCCTCTTCCGAACTTCATGCTTTATTGTCTGTCTTCCATTTTTCTTTACGTGCTATGCAAGATGTGATAAAGCATGCTTTTTTTGTATCAACTAGCACCTCCTCACTACTCACTTCCCCAATTCCTCTCTTCATTCACTAGAGTAGGAAAATATTGAGAAATACAAATTAATACACTTGCACTTGGCCAAAGAAAATTGAAATCTTGACAATCAGCAGTTACCTTCTCAATTTATGATGTAGGTACCTGTTTTATTAGACTATGTGAAAGACACTGCCGTCTTTTCTGCTAATTGGTCTATTAATGGAATTTAATTTGCATTTTGCTTATGAATCACATAAATAGAAAAGTGTTTAAATTCAAGTACTATTTCTTTCTACTCTCGGACTATTAAATATTGAAGACATAGAAAATGAAATCTTTCGATGATAGTAGTATTATATTCCCTTCTTATTATATTCCCTTCTTATCTAAACGTAATTCAAATATACAATGTTTATAAGACTGGAAATGCTATGGAAAGACACTGTGCTTAGTAAATGTAACTTCTCCAGTCATCATTCGTAAGTTATTTCCCTGTAATACATTATTAAAGGTTTTTTCTGGCCTTAGCCAAGTTTTTATTTTTTCTGCTTGGATAGTAAGTGTCGTAGGGTTCTGTGGAACGGATGAAACATCTGTAAAAGACTATGCCTGTTCATAGTGTCCTCTCATAGTGTCTATAGTGCGTTTGATCAAACTTTCCATCAAAAGAATATAAAGCCGACCCAAAAAGAAAGCGTGAGAACTCTGCTTGCCTGAAGAAAGACGTGTTTGCTAACTTTTTGAAACTGTTGTTAATGTGTAAGACGCTTAGGGAATATCTGTAGTTTACTTTCGGAAAACAGTCACCGTAGTTTAGTTTTGTGTACACGCGGAGCAACTTACAGATACTTCATAGAAGCTGACTGAAAACTTAAGTTGCGCTCAGCTGCTTGCCGATGTGGCAATTTGCTCTTCCATACTATTCTTTTAAATCCATTTCCATTCTAACACTATCTGCAGACTACGAACTTATTTCTACATTTAACTCTCAAACTCAAGATGCGTAAATTACTACAAGCTCATAAAACTTCAATCGAAGGACGAAGATTTATATAACTACGTTAATCGTAAAAGTATTTTTACCCAAGGTTGTTAAAATTTTAATGTAGGTTTGAAAATAATATTAGTATAAAATGCAAGTGTTAAAACAGTAATGCCACCTTCTGACTACTGTACGTCTTGTATTTTGAGGAAATAAATTGGGAGTGATGGGGCTTACCTTGTAAATACTAAATAACAAAATAACCCAATTTACCAGGTATTTTAAAAATAATAGGCACATAACAATATTAATGGCGAAGTAGGGGCTTTTGAAAAGAAATTTTGTACAAGATTTTACAACATTGCTGCTTTGGAACAGATATAGTAGTGTTGTGTTTTTGATAGTGGAGGTATATGAATATAGTGTGTAGTAAAGAGGTTGTGGCAGGAAATAAAATGAGAGAAATTGAAAGAACTTTGTATAAATAATATAAAAGGGGGCAATAGAAAAATGGAATGTCTTGAGACGATAGGAAGGGAGCAGGAGCATTGGTTTAAGTAAAGAATTATTCGGAAAAGCCACATGCATGAAATAAGTTTACGATCAGAGGAGCATGGTGGAATTATGAATTTTTATTAGGCTTAATGGGGAGCTATGTTTGTGCTTTGTTTTTCTGGGAGAGGAATTAGATGTGACATGCATTTGTATTTGTTTAAATTCCTCGTATTATGTTGTGTAAAGCATAAAATCCATTGTTGGTTTTATGGGAGATCGTGACAAGGAGAACTTTATTTTCCATGTTATTAAGGATTTGTTAAAGTTGTGCCGTTTTTCCCCTTGTACATTATGGTATTTAATATCTAAAGTGAGCTGTGGAAATGAGTTGGTTTAAAGGGAGGTGGCTATGTGGTGGGGGTGTGGGGGTGGTTACATTGTTAAGGAGTAATGTGAAATGACAGTGGCACTAAATGCATAGTGTCCAGACAGTTTTACAAGTTTGAGCACACATGGCATGTATAGCTGTAGATAATTTTACAAGTGTGGAGCATAGATGCATAAGATAGTTTTGTAAAGCGGAGAGAGGAAAGTAATGCAGTTTGAAGAGCGGCCTTCACCCAATTATGGAATTTTGTAAATGTGGTTGAAATCGGGAAGAAAAGATTTTTTGTGGCTGTGGAATAATGTCATTGTGTCGGAGCACTTTGGAAAGTTTATTGTGCGTCGAGTTGAGTTTGGGCGACTTGGTCGAGACTGGAGAGTCGTTCGGTTGGTTGCTCGGTTGATGGCTATGCAATGCAATGGGAAAGAGAAAAGGAAGAAAGGAAATGAGAAAGAGAGATCGGGAGTCGGCACAGACTGGTTGGGCCTACTATGTACAATCTATGTACTCCGACTATGTATGTGATATCCTAGTGTATGACTGTTTGTAGTAGCAGTTATTTTGGTTTCTTCTGCTCTCTGCCATCACATTGAGTGCCATTCCACTAGACTAGTAGAAAATAGTATGCATTGTCGGGCGGGACACGACAACAAAGTGGAAGAGAGCTCAGCCGGAGAAAGTCGGGCTTTGGGGAATTTAATGTAATGAAATGAATACGGAGAGTTATTAAAGTTGATTTTTGGGATTACAAAGTGTAGGCAGTCTGCCCGTTTTGTTTTGTCTTTGTCCATGTAAAGAAAAGTGAAGGAAAGTACTTGAGTGTTTTGTGTGAGTATCTAGTTTTTGTTTAGGAATTTACAACGGATGGATTTATGACTGTTGATATACGTATACGAAAACTTTCGGGATTTTTATAAAACTTTTCACAGACTAATATTTCCACTTACTACATAATACATTGGAGGACTACTACTACGTACGTACTACATGCACAAACACTGAAGATACCTAAGTACATATACTTTTGTATACTTACATGTGTGTGTATACAGAACTTTCTCCAGTTTATTTTATTGTATGAGATTTTTGTATTAGAGTAATGAAACACTTTTTCAAAACAAAAAGTTTCAAATCCGCCGATTTTCATGTTTTTATCTCAAAGTTCTTTACGAGTTAAGCTCTGAAATTATATAGTTAATACCACTTGCATTTCTATCGTGTACTTATGGCTGCATTGTAGGCGTAGCTAGGTATTTAGTCCAATATTACATGCCAGTGGCTGAGAACACGTAAAAATGTTCACTTGTTAGCCTCTCTTACGAGGGACTTAGCAATTAAGTAGTTGTACTTGTATTGAAGATTGGGGAAGCATTTGTATTAGGCTAAAGCGAAAGGAAAAAACGGACATGTACGAAGCTAACTGTTTTAAGTAGCATTTTTTTCAGTTCTCAACTCTTTATGCAGATACGTACATAGGGATAGTGTCTGTAGTTACTTATCTTTAGTTAGTTACTCTGTTAAAGTGCATAGGCAAAGTTAGTACAGTGCCTAGCACACTAATGGTGACTTAACTGCTAAGTTTTTGGGAAAATCTAATAGTAGACTTTAGAGAAAGTATAAATATAGCTAGAGATAGCTAAGCAGACTCTCTCTTCAACTTCATCCGACCTCAATTCCCTCACATCAAAGATGTAGTTGTAGATTGGACGGGAACTTTGCCGTGAACCGAATTATCATACATTACACAACAACGTGCTTTGTTTTCATTTTCATTCCATTGCTTTTGCATTCAAGTTCCAAATTGAACCCAACTGAACAGGGCTGAGCGGGAATCGGCTAGGGAAAAGTTAATTGGAAATCCGCCCAAGCAGGCGAATGAATGCAATATGTACTGCTACAGATATGCAATTCACTCTCTCTGTGTGTCTATGATGGTATGTAATTGTACTGTAGCTATTTCTAAGTAAAACATGTCGAGAAATACCTTTGGCTCACTCATTTTATTCTCAACTGAGTTAAATGCTCGGCTCTCTCTTTCATTGACCCATCCTCCGTATTTATTGCAAGTGTCAATTTAGGGATATAACGAGAATGTGTGAGTGAGGAAGTCGGACTTGGAATTATTTTCTCCTTTCTAGAAGGGCGTTCCCTTGTGCAACTTGTGCAGCCATTAAAACCTAGAATGCATATGAAATTCTAAACCTAAAGGTCCTCCAAATTCATTAACTTGTTCACCGAACCGATGGTCACCTCTGGATTTAAAACCCTAAGTCTCTAATATATTCACTATCTATATATATATTCATAGTGAACTATTATAGTATTGTACAAGTTTCTACAGTGGAACTCTTCGTTCTTTCCGTTGCACAAGGTGATTTAGAGATGGGGAAAGCTCAAAAGATATGTATAGGTAGGTTGGTGGAAGAATTTGTATTTATTGCATGGATTTGGACGTAAATGCATAGAGAGGGTCATGAAAGTTGTCAATATTGTCTCTTATGTAGTGTAATCATTGAATGATGTCTTATTCAGTAGATCTTTAGGCATTTCCTCCTCATAAAATAGAAGAGCCGGGGAAAATAAGAAAAGAAAGTAGTGAGAATCATAAAAAGTTGTAAGAAAAGCTGGGTAGACATAGGGATAAGGCTGTTGAGATACTTGAGACAAACTGTGAGTCACTGTTTATTTGAAAAAGTCAATGAAATGAAGAAATAAATAGAAGTCGACTACGTATTGTGAATCTATTGGAAAGGATCTGTTTACTACTGATATTATCTATGCATGTAAAAAGGAGTCTGGATTTGTTTTCACTTTGTCATTGACAATTCATATTTTCGACAAGCTGCTTCCTATTCAATGAGAGAGAGAGAGTGAAAGGGGCCGTATTTAATAGTTTGGTAGAAAAGGCGGAAAATAATACAGTATCATTTTGTAGGAGAAATGGATCGCAAAGTCATATTATTTTGACTTTTATCACATCATAGCCCCGAATCACAATCATGTACTACGACGTATAAAAAAGTAATGCCATGCATTGCTCCGCTAACTGAGCAATGAGATAAATAGTGGAAAAGAAGGGAAATGCATTGCAAAGAGTATAAGCTATCGTCGAGAATAAGCTTTTCTCTCTTCTTGTCTTTTCGTATATTTAGAGGTAGTAGGTAGCTAAGCTCTGGCTATGTAAATAGAGTCGGGATAGTCGGGAAGCATGGGCTCGTATTATGTAACAACGTAATACGTAATGCATAAAGTTAGTTATGACGTCGTCTTGAACTACAGCGAGTTTGTTGAGAGGAGGATGGAGGCCAGGTCGTGAAAAGTAGCATTATAGCCCATATAATGAATATAGTAAGAGTAGTGGATGAGAGAGAGAGAGAGAGAGGGCTGAAATAAAGTCAGTAGAGGAGGAAGTGTATGTTTTAGAGAATAGGATTGCATAAGTAGGGAGCAAAGAATGAATAGTGCAGGATGGAGAAAGAGGAGGGAGAGTCTGGTGAATCGCGAATTTGGCGGTGGCTGTGCCAAATGCCAAATGAACGACTTTATTGATGATGCGATGCACGAATGGCCGTTGGTTGTACGGCTAGCATGGGAATGTCTTTGATTCGTTAATATCAGCACTGATGAGATTAGAATTGAAACTAAAGTCAGAGGAGAGGCTCGATGAAGGAAAAGAATATATATAACGCTCTGTGTGTATGTGATGTAAGTTAATGTTGGAGGGAGGTACGGAGGGCTCTACTCATGCAACGAAAACGAACGGCCTTATATAAAGGAAAAATAGATGCAGGATATGCCGGGGAATTCGGAAAACTAATCTCTGAGCAGAGAATCTACTGTTGTAGTTGTGCTAAGTACCTATGTTTGCTCAGTAAGTATAAAAATCTGTAAAGATCTGTACAGCCATTCACTATCTAAGTCTCTGTAGTAGTCGTGTTAGTAATGTGGGGAATAGTTATTGTTGGGAGTGAGAGAGAAAGGGCTAGTCAAGTTAGAGTTGGACTGGATGAGGGAGTAGGGTGTGTAGTGAAGGCATGTTACTATTTGGTAATCGTTAGGCCTTCGATATGTTGGCCTCGCTTCGTTTGTCATGTCGCTGGGAAGGAAACTCTTTTTTCCAAGCAATTATTGAACTGGTTGAAAAATATTATTATATATCTGCTCCCTTTCGTTCTATTCTTCCTGAGAGTTTCTTGAGTATTTTGCGTGCATCTTTCTTCTCTTCCGAGGAGTAAGAGTACGTACGGGAAATAGTTTATCAGTTTGAAATGAGTCGGGAAAGTAAGAATATTTGTAGTCTCTGCCTTAATCCTGACTACCTTCGACGCTCCACTCTAATTAATTTAATTAAAATCGATTCGTTAAGAGGATCTGAAAGAGGCTGCCTTTGAAAAAGACTTTCTCTCTCTGGCTCACTTTCCCACTTTCTTTTGTTCGAGGAGAGACGATAAATAAACCTCTTGGTTCTATTAATGTCGGCTGTACACCAAGAAAATTTCTTCAGATTTGTAATCATAAAATTAGAAATTTAAAGGATTGTGGCTGTCGAGAGAATATTCAATTGGGACGGAGAGGAAGAAAGGGAAGACGAAGGGAAAGTAGGAATGAAGAAATCCTTTCTCTTTCCTTCCACACAAAGTCAAGTTAACTGTGTTGGCTGCGGCGTGGCATGGCATGGCATGGGACGACGTCTACCACTTCCTCCGATATGTTATCGAGGTAGTTTATATATAACATAAGCACATACATATTATTATTAGTCCTCTTTTCAAGAGGCCGGCAAGCTCTGTGTAAAGAAAAGAAAGTATTTGAGAGTTAGAGTGGGATGCTATGCTCTGTGTCGCTTCCACGGCACATTTCATCCGGTGTGGCTTTATTTGAAGCTTGACAATCAGATTGTTCTGCTGAAGACAGTAGTTTTATTTAATGAACAATGAAGGAGGCAAGGAAATCAACTGAAACTACAATACATAGCCAGGAGAGACGTTAGATATACTTCCAGCCCACACTTTCTCCTCCAATGAATAGAGAGAAGTGAAGGGAATTTATTTTATTATAGGAGAAATGGTGAAGTATGCAAGTTTCTTGGACCGTCTGGTGAGTCTCTCTAGCTCTCTCTCTCTCTCTCTGGTTGGCCTTGTTTAAAAGTTTAACTCTTCTATCTTTTCTCTCTGGTCATAGAGGCTCAGAGCTCCTCTCCGTTGTGTATTTACAAATACTTCCGTGACTTATATTCCAGTCTACCCACCTTTCATTACTCAGTAGTGCCATTCCGACTTCCCAGCTATTTCCTTGATTTACGGAGTTAAAAGAAATTAAAATGAGGAGGATTCCTCTTACTCGGAAACACATTCGAGGACATGAGGTGAGCTTGGCATCCCTCCCGCCTTCTCCTCCTCCATGCATAACTATGCATATCATATGCAAACATATTTAAGCACTACTGCTCTATTTATGTTCTATACTCTCTTTTCCTCACACATATCCTTAAGGGCAGTTTATTTGGCTTAGTCTGTGGAAAGTGTGCACGTGTGCTATATACACAGTTATATGGCTGTAGTAGTAGCCATAATGGGAATTAGGTGTAGTGTAGGTGTAACTATTCTTCCGAGCCTCCTGGCTTAGGTTCCTTTGGCATTTATGATCTAAATACCTCTCTCGACTACTTTGTACCCGTACACACTCCTTTATGACTACGCACAAACGTTGTAAGCTTATTCTACTGCGTCTTTTACTTCTTGTTTAGTGGTTTTACTTATCTCAATTTCCTCATTAAACTAAAGTTTGGCAGTCAAGTGAAAATGCTGAGGATGATGTAGATATGCTAAATAGAGCAAGATTTTCTCTCATTCCAACACCAGAAGATCTAGCCCGCTCTATAGCTATTTAGACCTATACTAATAGTGTTTTGTCACGGGGATCGTAAAAGACAAAAGTCTATAATGATAGGAGTGTGAAACTTTTCTAACGGCCTATCTATGTATCTATCAACTTTCTGTCAAGCACATTGTCAACTATTCATATGCTTTCACTCTCTTTCTTTCTCTCTCTCTCTCTCTCTCACCCGCCTCCCTCCTTCCTGGTAATCGTAAACTCTCTTTCTCTCATATTACTTTTATTTAGAATGCTCTTTTTTACGTCCGTAGTTTTGGTAAGGGAAAATTATGTCGACTAGCATTTAGTGGTGATGCAATTACTCTAACGAAGTGATATAAACTGACAAGTAATTATATAAATACCTGCGATCACAATAACTCACTATTATTTACTACATTTTCCTTGCTGCTTAGTCTGTGAATATTCCTCACTGTAGCAATACAAATCTTAGAGAAAGGGACGTTAAATGGCAAATGGTGCAATAAATCCCTAAAATTTATTAACGAGGATATTAACGAAGGGGAATCTGTGAGAGATAGCCTTTTGCAAACATATTTACCATGTAAATGCTCTAATATACCTACTATATAAAGTTACAGGCTCAACGTAATTAGTGTACAACTAAATGTAAATCCCAAAACGACTGAAGAGTGAAGTGATGTTGAGGGCTGAATGACGATGCCACATAGAGATACGAACAGATACACGAGAAAAGGGAGAAGAGTCTTAGTTTTGGCACTCGAACTCGACTACTGTGCTGTGTATACATTATAAGAGATTACTTATGTACTTAAGTATGTAAATATTAGAGCGTAAGGCTCCAACTCTACCATATACAAGGCACACAGTTGTATTTGTAAATGGGAGTAATAATTAGGTATTAAAAGGAAGATAAACAAACCTCCTTGTGAGATAAGATTTTATTAACCTTTAATCTACACAGTAGTTAGCGTGAGATGGGAAAAGTGAAGAGAGAGACTGAAGGACGGGAACTTTTTAATCGGCCCACACTATCCTCTCTCTCTCTCT
>JAAAYG020007432.1:0-28817 GCA_009936455.2 Tomocerus minor | reverse complement strand
TCTCTATATTATTTCTATGCTTCCCTTAGCATAATAGTTATGTTATGTAGAAAGTCTGAAGATTTCAAGTTCTTTGACGAGACTTTGTTTATTGTTCCTCACTTCAGTTGTTTGCGTAGGATTTTGAGGAGGAGAGAATAAATGTAATGTTGAGAAGTGTTTGTATGTAAAGCCTCCGTTAAACAAAAGGTGCGTACCCCGAGGAGTTTTTTATTTTGCCTCCCGTAAGGAGGAAAGTGAGGGGGAAATTTTAAGTGTCAACTAAAAGTACATGACAAACCCTTTATCTCTTTCAGAATTTCAGTGTTTATGAGCTTTTGTTTTATTTGTTGAGGCCATGTGCGTACGTATATGTAAATTGTTCTGCCTAGTAGCAGCAGCGTTCTGAGTGAGTGGGGCTACAACAGCTAAAAGAAAACGTGAAAGAGCTTTTCCTCCCTTTCATTGTAAATTTACGCATGCACAATTTTCCAAAAGAGTAAAGAGCGACATGGCAAATTCCAAGAGAAAGGACAGACAGAGTGTTATTTAGATGTTGTGTTGTGAATTTTGAATGAATGAAAATTATGGAGTGGAGATGTAAAGTGGATTGATACTTTCTTTTCGTTTTTTTACACTTAGGAGAATTTGAGGAAGGGAGTGAAGTAAGAGGTCTTCTACGTAGTAACTTCATATACTTTAATATACTATACATACATATACATAGGTATATACATATATTTATGTATAAAATATGGTTGTTGCATGTAGTATATGTTAATATAGGGTTGGGAAAGTCTATTTTCGGTTTTTGGCATATAATATGATGGTGTTGTGTGTCTACTAACACGTAAGTGTAAGTGAGAGAAATCTAACTTTAAAATGTGGGGAGTATTTATGAAAGTAATATCGGAGCATGTTAAGTTTGAGAGGATCATAAAATTGGTATGTATCAGTTGACGTGAAGTTTTCATGGAAATCCTCGAGACGACAGATATGGATGAAATATTTGTCTGAAGACACTATTATGCATGCATGTATTGTGTATGGCTATCACTATGCATATACAAGAGTAGTTTGACTTTGTATTGTAAGTTAAGTCGAACTGGCATACATACTACTTAGCACAACACGTCCGTACGTACAGTGACTACTATATATATATATTTATATATAGAGAGGGAAAGATATTATATGCATGCATATAATATGTATATATAGTAGTGTAGAGAATGCATAATGTATGTCTCTGTGTTAGTCGTGGAGCGAAAAGGACTTGCGAATGGTAAACTAAGGAAAACGACAGGAATAATGGCACGGATGGGAGAGGAAAAGAAAGCTAGGAGAAGAATAGTCTGGAGGAGGAAAGGAAATGCGAAGGAAAGGAACTTAGGCTCACTCACACACAGATACACTACGGAGACTTAAGCAAAGAAAGGAAGCAAATGCAAAGGAAAGTAGAAAAGTGACTATAAAACATAAAGTTGAAAAGCGAAAAGAAAGAAGCGCCGGCGCTTGGGCCGACCCCGAGTGTTTCTCTACTATATCTAATGTACACACTGGCTGTGGCTCTCTCCAGTAAGTAGGTGCCTTCTTTCACTCGTACTGGCATCCCATTCTCTCTCTCTCTCTTCTCTCTCATGTGCTCTCTCTCTCTCACTGCTCCTTCTTTCTAACAACCAGGCACTGCTAATACCCGAAAGATTCTGTGACAAGGCTGAGCATTGCTTTCCCTGCCTTTTACTCTGCCACTCCGTCGCTTGATACAGTTTTCCTTGGCTTGAGACTGGTTGTGAGTTGACATGAGTCCGATTCGGCCCGCGGACCGACTGCTCACTCCCGATTTCGTGCTAAGCTCAACTAAAGTAACGATAAGCAAAGGAAAGCTCCCTCCACTCACGATACATAGGAAACCGAGAGAGAGGGGAACGAAGAAGTAGCAAGCAACCAGCGAGCGAGCGAACGAGCGGGGCTCACTTCACTCACTCAGTTCACTCAGCCAAACGAATTTCGGATTTTATGGCATGATTTTTCTCCTTCACTTCCAGAACTGACCTACTCCCCAACCAGGACGGTTGTGCACATTGTCAGCCTGCCTCCTAGCCACCATAGCACACTTCTACTCTTATCTCCCAACAACATGGGCTTGTTCACTACTACCAACACAGTCCACAATTCTTCCCGGACTTGACGAACTCAACTACTGACACAGAGCTAACTAGCTCTTGTCTTCACTTATTTCCTAACTCAGACATAAATTACTTACAACACCGGGTTTCATTTCACTCTCAGACAATCAGTGCTAATTTACTCCCGGCTCTTTAAAAAACGGCCCGAAACTATGAACTCAGACCCACTGAAAAATCAACGTTCGTAATAAGACACAACAATATATTTTTCTCCCTCTCACTAAATACTCTTTCCTTTTGCTAACTTCTCTATCATCCTTTTTCGACAGGAAACTAATCTTTTGTTTCAACTTTAATCAATCCAAGATTTTATCCACAACATCTCTCTCTTTGTTGATCAATTAAAAGTTTATCAAAATTAGTTACTAATACCTAGAACCTACTTCATTTCCTTCCTGTCAGTTTCACTGACATGATAGTGCCCTTCTTGCTCATCTCATCATTCTCAGTCCTCTATTCCTATTCCTATTCTTCAACAACAAAAAACGCAGATTACTGTTTCATGTAACAGATAACTGCAATTATCTCTCTACCAAAACTCATTTTCAATTAACTGATCAAACATAGATATCACATCGACTCTCAAGTTGCAGTCACCTAGTCAAACTGGTGTTGACAGAGATTTATTTTTGTGTTACCTCCGAGAGAAGCTTCTTCTGGGTGATTTAGTGATTTCTACTGAAATTGTCAAGTGTCAAGTTGTCCGTAAAAAAGCAGTCAAAATAGGGAAAGTTAAGAAAAAAGCCGGATCAATGCACATTACGACGGCGGGTAAATCACACTTACAATCTTTAAAATCATTTTATTGCATTTCTAACACGAATAGCAGTTGAATGTTAAGCAATTTATGTAGTGTTTTCTTATCGGAATGTTTTAAGTAAGAAAATATGCTTAATTTGAACTTATTTACATTGTGTCATTATTGCTCAAGATTTAAATTAGTATTGTATCAAGAATTTTTAAGGGATTCTTGTTGACTAACCTTGGGAAATGTACAAGCTGGAGTCCTGCTGACAGAGTCGTAAATGAAGGAAGTTTATGCATTAAAATGTTGGTTTATGGGAGCGTGTAAAATAATCTGATTGTCTCAGGCGGTGCATGATGTGAAACTAGAGTGTGTAAAGTAAAAGGTCGTGTTGTGACAATAAAGGTTAGATGGTATTATGAATAATAATATTATTCATTAGATTAGTTGCGTCATGTCAGGTCTAGTTAGGAAGGGAGGTAGTTGTGTGTAGTAGCAAGTAAAGAGTAAGAGTTCTTAAGTATTGTTTGTTTGTTTATGGTGTAGGAGAACATGGCATTAATGTTTCATTCAGTGGTATTGTTTTCTTTGGAGGTGCATTGGATGGTGTTGAAGAGTAATTCAGATAGAAAGGTATTGATCTGTTCTTTGGCTGGATTCACTTGAAGTTGAAGTGCGAATTTATTTGCGAAGACTTTGAAGGGAAATCCCTCTTTGGTCCTCGTGTTTGTTTTGATTTGTGTTTGGTGTTTGTTTGAGGTGGGATAGATGAAGGAGATACATAAGTAGATAGTTAGGTTAGCAGTTGGTGAGTTGCTTTGGCTTAGGATAATAGTAAACAGTTAAGAATCTTAGAAGTTGAGAGTCAGTACAGCTACAGATAGATAGACAGATCTAGATAGGCTGTTGTTTGTGCCATGCTTGCTGTTTCGTGTTTATTTTATGCTGCGTAGCTGAAATGAAATGAACTGAGCCGAACTGTGTTCTTCACCTTTGAGCGTTTAGTTTTATAGGATTGCTATATGTGAGATTGGGAGGAAAAGGGGGTTTTATAGTTTGATGTTGTGCTTAGACTGCCTTTTTCTATAGTAAAAGTGTTCGATTTATGATACTATTAATTGTTAGTGAACATACGATACGCATTGTATATGGGGAAATGCTTATATATGAGGATTAGGATCAATTGGAAAGTTATAGTCCTCATCTATGTATGTATGCAATTAAACTTTTTACTGTTTTGTAATCATATTTGGCATTTTTACTTTTAGGAGAGAAAATAATAGCTCTTTAGTCCGGTAGTCTCCATTTAGTGGCTAAAAATACTATAGACAATTAAGTACCTAAACGCATTAGTGTGCATTGCATTGGTTGCTTTGGTCTGGGGGAGAAGAGAGGTTAGGTTGTGTATAGGTGTAGGCGTCTTTAGTGTTTGTCCATAAAGATGGCTTATAAAAGCTTTACGATTCAGTTATTAACAATAACTACCTGCGAAAAGGAGTTTAACCGTATTGGATCAAAATGTAAGGAATGAGTTGAGTGCGTAGTGGTAAGGGCGAGAAAATAATATGATTTTAGTGTTTAGCTACCTAGTCCCCGTCTCGTCACGTCAATAATCTACTTACATAATAGAATCGTTTTAGCCATTTTAGACTTATAGTGGTATTAAGAGGATTAGAGCTGTTAATGTTATTCCTTTTCCAGCGAATAGCTTGAATGCATCCAGTCGCTCGATAAATAAAAGGAGCATTACAATTACAATAAAATGCAACTATAGAGCTTTCAATAAATTCATTCTTAGCAGTTGCTAGCTGTAGTACGAAGCGTGAAAGTAATCAACTACAATGCGTTTGCACGTATTAATCATGTCAAGGGGATTGACGCAATTTGTTTGGTGACTTTCTCTAATTGTAAGAACGACGAACAAAACTGCATCAACACAATCAACAATCTGTCTCTGGCCAAATACAAACTACGATGTAACTGACTAAGTGTACTCTATTGCTATACAATACAGTAGTGTCCGTATCTCTGCTCTCGAAACTAAAGGACAATATTGAAAGAAAATAATAATTCTGGGAGTTTAGGAAAATCTGTTGGAAATGAATGTAAGGAATATGTTTTAGTTTCTGGTGGAGACAAATGAGAGAAAAGGCAGTTATAGAATATTCAATGAGCGGAAAATAGAGCATGAGACAGAGAGGAGTAGGTAATATTGCTGGAGAAATTTTTCGACTTTTCGTTAGTAACTGTGTAATTCAATTAGAGATTAATCCATTATTGGAGGGAGAAAGAGCTTAGGTCGGCAAATAAATCCAAGTTTCTTTAATGATCTCGAAAATCTGGATGCTGTCCTTGGAATATGTAGGACGATGACAATTAGACTTGTTGTTAGTCAATGAGAGTCATCAAGAATCCGCATTTTAGTCAGTGGAGTGAGTGCCAATCTCTATTTGACTATTATATATATATATAGACACAGAGATAGATGAAGACAGCTATTGGCATTAGCATAGGATTTTGTTTTGAGTGATTTTATTAAATTGTATTAGAGCAATAAAAGGGAGAGCCTTCTAAGAAATGGAATGTAAACGGCTCTTGCCAGCAGAAAATAAGTTAATTGTCTTTCAAATTCAGTCTGGCTGGAAAGAAGAGGAGCTAACAGCTAACCCTGAGAAGATGGAATGGAATTACTATTAGTTGGAACCGTTTAGTCTGGAACATGATAGGAGACAAAGAAAACTGCAAGTTTTATCACGATTTGAAAACGGAGAGGAGAGGAGAGGAAGGAAGGAATGGATTAGAGTTTCATTTGAGCATTGCATTGTGTAGGACATGATTGTAAAATGAATGGGAGCAGTCAGTCCGTCAACTCATTTCTTCTCAACTCATAGCAGTCAGCTTTTGTTTAGCCCATAGAGGAACTTGACAGATTGAATGGCTTGTTTTATCATTTATTCTGCAAACATTCCGTATTATTCAGCAAACATCCTCCATGTAGACAAACAAACGATAGCATAGGACATGCATACGTATTACTCCCATCTTTCTCTAACTAAAGATCAGCTATCCATGCGAAACATGTTATGTTGTTTAGAATCTGATGTGATGTTCACTTTGTAATATATTCTCTACTACTGTACGTATAGTAGGAAACGACAACTCGTGTAACTAAAATTTCCAGAACTGTTGGATTTTGAACTGCCAACTAATATTGTATACATACATACATGTGTGTGTGTGTGTCTCATTCTGAGTGCGTTGCGTATGTTTGGAATTCAGACAATCAGAGACAGAAAGTGACACAAGTCAAAGGTGGGACAGAATCATATTCTCTGTAGATCTATCTTTCATTCATGCCTATAGAGATTCCTATAATACTCTGTTCCACTAGATAGAACACAGTTTGTGAAATCTATTCTGGGATGTATTCTAATATTAGGACGTACGTAGCATGCTTGTCATTCTTCATTATGTTCTATATTCCTTCAAATTCCGTGATTTTCCACGAATATTGAAAGTTAACAACGCAGTAAACTAAAGTTGGAGCAATAACAGATTATCTATTGCTGGCTTTTAACATAGAAGAAAAAGGGATGCTAGAAACGAAACAGTTTCTACATAAACAAGGTAGTAAGTACTTAACGAGCTCAGTGCATTTTACAATTCTCTGTTGTGTAAGTAGTGATTTTCTTTGTAGCTTGTTTTTCTCTCTTTCTCTTTGTGTCTACACAGATAGTAACATGTTATGTCTGTGAGTGCTCTCTGTTTCGAATAGTTCTTTTCAGGAGAGTGAAGTTGGTAAAAGTACTGAACTGACACTTACACACAATCAGCACTTAACTGGCGCTACTTTAGTACCGGGATCTTTACCTAGCTAAATGAATGACACGAAAATGGGTTAACGCAGCAATCTGTTTGCTGTTTATGTGGTTTTTATGCCCTCTCCTCCATTGAGTACCTCTCTTCTCCTTTGACTTTTGAGCACTTTAAGTGAAGGAAAGTGAATAAGTGGAGGGAAGGAGCAGAGAGTCTCTCTGTTAATTGATGACAGCTCAATTACCAACATGTCAAATGTCCTCAACTCAAGAAAGACAACCAACTGAACTTCCTTCCTCCGTACAATTAGTCTTCTTTAACAATTTCCGCTAATGTTACTCAATTGTAGAACTCAATATGCTGACTTAATTCTCTATTCATGCACTGCCTTTAGAAAATGAGCAAACTAATTGTTTTTCTTCGACACCTATAGACGTTCTACTTTGCATTTATAATTCACTTGCTACCTACGCTACGCCTACCTATCAGAGAGAGTAGAAGCCATTTGATCTTTCTCTGCACTCTATTATGACACAGATACATATTATTATACTATGCTGCAAGGACATCATCACAACTTGGTATAAAAATCACATTTCAATGGAAATAGCTACTGTAGCCGGATGCCTATATTATTTATACTATTGCATATAAGGAAAAAATTTATTTTGAATTTGTTTAAGCTGCTTTGTATGACAAAGGTTTTAGTAGCTCGTTTAGTTGTACATATTTTATGTTTACTTATGTATTACATAATACCTAATATTGCATTATGTGAATAGATAGCACGATCATTATTGTACCTTTATGGTTTACATTATTATGCATGTGAAGAGATAGGAGGAGACATGTAGAGTATGTGTTTCTTTCTTCCTTCCTTCCTTTTCCTCTTGTTAGACTGATAAAGGTGAATTGAGAAAATGCCAGTCCCGGTAGTCGTCCTTTTATGGTTCCTATAACCGATCTCATCTGTAATGCCCTTTTTGTGAATGCCAAATTTGGAGGAGAACGCATATATGGCGGAATTGACTTGTAGAAACGAAATATTTTGAGTGGAATACTGGAAGAGTATGGATTTTATTATGTCTCTTTATGGACCAATTTTTCTAGGAAATCCCTCAGGTATGAATATGAATTTAGTATTAGGTTGGCCAGACCAATTTGCCATCCTCCTGCCTCACTCTCTGGTAATCGTTCTTTTTCTAAATGGGTCATTAGAGGGGAAATTCTGGGCAAGGTTGAACCTTTCGATTTCTTTCCGTACATTGTGACTACTTTTTTGCCACTATGTTATTTTAATGGCTTATTTTGTTCATTTTAGTCTTTCCCGTAGATTTCTCTATTATTACATTAACATCCATTGTCTTTGTCAGGTCGGGCAATCGTCAAGATACATTATAGCCATTATAATATATAGGTAAATGTTACAATACATAATATTATAGATATCTATTCTATAGTGTTGGTGTATGTCGAGAAAGGATGAAAGACATGTTAGCCTTTTAATAAAGCTAGCTAGGGAAACTTGTTCTCATTGAAACAATGCAAAACACTTACGAGTTTGGCAAAGTTGTTCTGATTGGTTGGTGAAAATCCTTTCTCTCAGTCTTTCTCTTTAGCTCACAATGAAACGTTTAACTTTTGGTGGCTAAGCTAACGGAGCTAGGTTCATGCTACATATAATACTAGCTACTAGCTCCTTCTTTCCCAACTTGATTTGATTCATGGAGGGAATGGAAATCTTAGCAGAGAGCTAAACACCACGACAGAGTGCAGGGAAAAGGAAGCCGAGGATCATTTACGAAAGAGTTTATTTTGGCTGAGCTCTAACTCTCTCTCTCTCCCGCTTTTCAAAAGTTAAAGATTAAGAAGGAGAGTTTCCCTTCCCTCCTATCATATGATATATGTTTATATAGTGGGTCGGAGAAAGCGGGAGAGTCTCGTCAAGACGAGTAGATGATTTGGGCTGTTCATTCACAAGATTCATAACATAACTTTCTGAAAGCGATAAAAGTGTTCTTGTAGCTGGCTGCTCGACCGAGATATTGTGTACTTATTTTAGATTGAGTTGCCTCCTTTTGGTTCACTTAGCAAGAGAGTATCTCGGGAGTTCTTGATGCCTTCTCATCGTCAGCTTTCTCTCTCTCTCTCTCTCTCTTTAGACGTGACTGCTTTGACTAGGCCTCACATTCACGTCCACTTCCTACTTTCTGCCTATACAAGAGAAACATTCCTTGGCAATATCTAAATATATATCTATGTAAATACTCTGTACATACTCTAAGTAGCTAGAGTGACTGAAGGAGTTTAGCCTTTGGGTTCCCTCACGTCTATCACTGCACACTTATGCATCTGTGTAAGAAGTTGTTGAAATTGGAATATATTTGTAGATCCTTGAAAAGAGAAGATAGATAGAAGGATGATGATATGATAGGAAAAGTAGTCCTAGTTTTCTCACTTCCCTCTCGTCACGTTAGTCTTGCCCTGCCCTTCTTTCTCATCCTTGCGTATATATACAACATCAGGAGCTACATGTTTAGATATGTAGTATGTATGTGGATATTAGTGAGAAGTGGAGTTCGCAAGTGAAAGAAGGAAGCAGTTGGAAGAGAGGGACGAAGATCGTATGCTGAATACATGATCTGAGCACAAGTAGAGTAGAACTGAAAGGAAGTAAACTAAAACTACGTAACGTAACATAACAGAGCAGTAAGAAATGAATGTAAGGCGAAGGCGAAGGGAGAGGAAGAGAAGACAAGCGAGGAAAGAAGGCTATTCGTAGAATCTTCGTAGAATAGAAGTGAAAGGATGCCCATCGATTAGCCATTTGAATATTTTATTGGTACTCCTTCGTAGTTACTACGACTATGGCTTTCTCCAAGTGTTGGTGATATGAGAAAAGCTCCTTTCTTCCCTATTCTTATTTAGCTTCATATATAATATAGCTATAGTAATACATACTTACTATATACTTTTACTGTTTAAGTGTTCAATGTGGTAGGGCCTGCTATGTATACAAAATATGTATATAGAATAATGTGTGTCTATTGTATATAGTATTCTGTATCGTGTAAGATATGAAAACTAGGGGAGAGATGTTATGTTAGTTAGGAGTAGACATTCAGGATAGTAAGAGATGAATTGCCATTGCCTTTTGCTTCACTCTCTTATTCAACTATAGCTCGTAATGGCTTCTCTCTTGTCTTCCCTTGATTGTTCTAATAGACATATGAATGTATCTCGTATAAATTCTAGGCTACGTGCTCTGGCATATCATAGAAGAACCCAGTGCTGCTAAGGTACGTTAAAAAGATCCGAAGGTATTGTGTCTGTGATAGAAGATATATCCGGCTAGGATTCTCGAAATGAGTCTCCCTTAAGAATAGGATATGACATATGAAATGATGATAGGGTTTGGAGATGGGAGACGGACCTTTCGGCGGATACCATATTCTAGGCAAAAATTGGATACTATGTCCTCATATTCAATCCAGCCTATTTCTCACAGAGCTTTTTATGAGTAAACTCTGTCTACTAAAAGAGCAAGGGAGGATGAGCACAACAGAGCCCTACATATAGTAAGTACAATCAACCGGCGATGCAAAAGCTTAAGAAGCACACAGGAGATTTACTTACAAATATCATAGAGCCTCTCTCTCTCGGGCTGCTTACTCATGAAAAACTTTCTTCCTTTCTTATTTATTAAATCAGTTCCGTTCGTATACACTTGACGAGGTTTGATCTCCCATCTTTCTCCTCTACTAACAATATCCGTATCTCTCTCTCCCTCTCTCTTTTTTTTAATGTCTTAGTATTAGTGAGGAGCTTTTGTTGTGAAAGAACAGATCTAATATCATCATCTGTTGGTATTAATTACTAGTTTCCCTTTTGTACATTTAATACCCTGTAAATGGAATGGCTAAGATGCTTTTATTATTCGCAAGAAGGGTCTTTAGAAGAGATTTCCGGTAAAAGTACTTGGATAATAAAAGAAACGTCTAATGGGTTATCTCATCTCTGCATCTCCCTCTCAAATGGCAATGTGATGGCTATAAATGAATGAGTATGTTTAGGATCTCTATGAGGATGTCATTGATAATTGGAGAAATTCAGTTCCAGTTTTCTTTAAATTGAATTGATTTTTATTGGGATAACGTAGAGAGTAATGAAATAGTCTCTCAATCAGTGTCGTATGTTTTAGTGGATTACGAACTATGTTGTAGTAATAGTAGTAGTAGGGAATGAAGAGTTTAATTTGATAAGACTCATGACTAATTCAATAAATTTTGAGCTTGGGAAGCGGCAAACAATGCTTAACATTCAAATGTGGAGATGGAGGAGAGTGTAACTCTCGTTTGAGAGGAATGTATGTTTTCTGTCGGTGTTAGAGAGTTTTTTTAAGAGTCAGTTCACTTCTGGTCTCGTCTACTACTCAGTTTGGCCACATTGAAGAGCTATAAAAAGAACTTTGTTCAGAATTTTTGATGTTCTCAGATAGGGATTTAGATTGAGTTAGACTTGGCGAAGTTAGACTTGACGAGGGCAATCTCTCCGACTCTCCCTCTCATCGAGCCCATTTTTTTATTTCCTCCTATCTTCGACTCAATTTGCATTCTGCATGCCTTTGAATGTTGAATATAGAATGAGCATGAAAACAAGATGGGCAGAACAGAGCTTAGGCGTAGGAAAGAGTGGGAACGTCTTGAAAGAGGGAACAGATACCTCTCTCTCTCTCTTCTCTTTCTTTCTACGAACGAGAGTAGGAGAGGAGTCTCTCGTTGACTGGCTGAGTGAATGGTGATGGTGAAAGTTGAAAGAAAAGAAGTTTTCACCATCCGCCGATGTGACACTTTGATTTCACAACTTTATCTTGGTTGGTTTTCTTTCTTTGCATTGTCCCACTGATGGTCTGGTTGATTTGAGCTTAGATTTACGTACTTACTCCAGTTTGCACTCCAAGACACTAAACTTGTCCTCTTCGTCCTTCCAAACTTACACTTCTTGTCTCTCTGGCTTTTCACTCGCCTTTTTCCAACGTGAATATAGTTTCATGGTCCGTCTTGTCTGTTTAGTGTCACTCTCAGTCTTTTCCATATGTACAAATCCCACTGCTCATCTTGACTCTATCTCTCTACCCTCAGCATAACTATATCTCTCTAGTCAGTCCCTACTGCACTATAGAAAAACCTGGCCACTCTTTCTTTCTCCCTGTCCTTCAATCACATATGTTTCCATCCCATCATCACATTTCATTTCATTTCTGCCGTATCATATTACTTCATTCATTCATTTTCAGCAAGTACACTCTGAGCTATATTCTCTATAGAAAAGTTGATACAGTGCTTATATTATCGTACAGTATAAACATAATACTATTGTTCTAGATGCTACAGTGCATAAGTAATAGTAACTTCGTCTCGAGTGAAAAAAACATTTTCATTTGATGCACATTCACGTATGAGTTTCCGTCAAAGCTGCCATTGTTTGGTGAATGTGCCTCGTTTTTTCCTCTTTTTATTAGCACGATTAGATAGGTAGCTCTCTTTTGTCTTTTCCTCTAGAAAAATGCATATTATTTAGGGATTTTTCTCCTGTCTCTCTCCCCTCAAACATCCATGTCATACATAGAATGTACTTTAGTCATGGAATATTTGTATTGTTTGGGAGTGAGAGATTGTCGAGAGACTCCTTATCTCATATTAGATTATTGTGCAAGTCTAGGGCTCTAGGGTCGTCCGGAGAATGACAAAAATCTCAATAATTCTTCACTTTATTTTGAAAAAGTCTCTGTTACGATACACAGAAGGAATGTCTTATACTCTTCCATTCTCATTCCTTCTGATTACACCATCGGAAAGAACGACCAACTTTTCCCAGAAATTGGCAGTGATTCTCATGTTAATTTCATTACTATATCCCCTCACGACTCGACTATTGTTTCCTTCATATTTAAAATCTAGCCTCCTTATCCTTACTTATATAATATGTACGAGTATCTTCCCTCTTCCCTCCCTTCTTCATAGTCTTACCCGTTTCACCTGAATCTTAGAACGTTCCATTTATTTTATGCATTATGCTAATGTTATGATGAGGAATTCCGAGTGACAATGGCATTGTGATGGTAGTTACAAGAAATGTTCAGATAAAACTACCTACTCATGTACACACTGTTATAATAATACTAATAATAATATGAATATAAATTGAAACATGAATTATTCTGTACACTAGAGCTAAAAAACACTACAGTAGTGAGCAAATGACAGTGGACATAATTATTCTCTTCCATTATTCACTGTTGATACTTTGAGTGAAGACTTATTAAATAAAAAATTATAAAAATGTGACTATTTTTGTTATATCCACATTATTATTATAAAGCTACTATAGGAGTTTGTTTTAGTTTTCGTCCTTATTGTTCTATTTAGCATTTGAGCCAATGTTCACAGATAGATTGGTGACTTTGTTGGATTAGCTGCTAATAAAGCTACCCCTCTTTTCAGTTTTCAATGAGCAAAAGTTTCTCTGGTTCCTTATGTATCTAGTGAAAGTTTTGCGAGATAGAGCTTAGGCAGAGATAACCCTTTGAGTAATTTGTAGCGTGTGTCTTCCTTTCTCCTACTTAAGTATTAGGGAAAGTTTTTCACTTTTGTTTTAAGAAGTAATCACGATGATGATATTTCGGGAGAGAGGAAAGTTGCAGTGTATAGGAACTTGACCTAAAGTTAAACTCTTCCTATGATATTAGTAACCTTTGCTAGAGCCAGAGAGAGAGAGCCAAAGAGAGAGAGAAAGTCGGATGTAAGTGCAAAGCCTATTTCGCTCCATTATAAAAGGCGGAACGATTCAGGGCTGACAAGGCAATATAACGCAACATAACTAGAATCTTTTGAAAGTTTTACTGAAGGAGGATAAAAAATTCAAGGGGAGAGAGGAGGCTGTTAGTCGTTGTGTGTATTGTGAAATTATGCTGCGTTGCTGTAAAGTTCCTCGAGCCAAGGATCTAGTGAATTAACTTCAGAAGACACTTTTTCTTATTAATTTTGCAACGCTTTGTGTAGGTAAGAATTAATACAATGTCAGTTAAGCTGGAATATAAATTAGATCATGAATTTGGCTCGCTTCACTGAGTTTAGCTCTGGAGTCTTCTCGATTGTTTGATGTGTCTTTTAAACACAATTTATTGAGCTTGGTGTCTACCTTCGGTGCTAATTAAACAAGGGATCCTAAGCTTCATCACATCAGCCCCATCCATGCAGCCCATTCAAACGAGTCGTCAGCCAGAGCTGGAAACAAATAAGTCCTTTCCACACAAATGACTAGCTAAACTACTCCTATATCTTATCTCTCTCCAAAACTCATAGACTGTATTTCTTCCCAACTACACTTCATAGTAAGTGAAATTCCACTAATATTTACCATTAGCATTCTGATATAGTGAAAGGCAAACGTCATCTCTCTATACTTTACTAGTTTAGTGTGGAACACTATTCCACGTGAGCACAGTTGCTTAAAATTTCCTCTTGTTCAAGATGGGACACTCCATGTTACCCCATTAATGATGCATAGGCAGAGACTGTGTGTAACATAGCTTACAATTATGTGTAGATTCAAATGCTCTAGAGCTGGGAACGACGGAAGTCATAAAATCTTCTTTCTACTATTTTAATTTAAACTAACATCGTGTGGCTAACACCAAATATTCTTAGATAATTTTTTAAAATTGGGAAGAAGCTAATAGTAAAGAGGTGAAAAATGTTTTTGTAAATATTTAGTATACTAAAAAGGTTATTATTAGAGAAGTTGATGTTCTGAATTAGGATGGCTAGAAGATTCGGACCGAACTCTAATATTAAGTTCACTAGGTAGAGATTTAATATGAAGTGACTGGGGCTGAGAGTACTAGACTTTGTAGAGAGAAGAAATGATGTTGTGTTTGGTAGTAGGAAAAGAGGAGGAGGCTTGGATTTAGTCTGTAGAGAGAAAGAGAGGAGTCGAAATGATCTGAATGTGGAAAGAGAAAGTCAGTGCTAGATAATCAGGAGAAAGGTTAGCCAGTAGTATTTCTATAGTAAACTACCTATTTAGTTTCCTAGTGTGTTTCATGGAGTTTTTGGGGAAAGGCGTTCGTTGGTTGGACTAGCAGTGGCTAAGGCATGTTGTAGTTGAGCTGGTTGCTTTTCGGTTTTATTTTATATTTAGGTGAGCACCCGCCCCTTGAGACAGGAGGTACTGAAGCTCGGACTCAAATTAATCTAGTTTTCGAGACCCACACATAAACTATGTACATTGCTTGGAGGACTACTCTCCCTATCCTTTTACGTATAGTGTCGAGAGTGGCTGGAAGAATCCAAATCCATTCTATCCTCATTCATACAGACAAAGCAACTCTTTCTAAACTACAATAATGTATGAAATAGCTCCGGTTGGTTTGTTTTTCAGCTTAAATCCTCTACATAGACTGCTGGGGTGTATTTATGTGCTTGTACTTGATTTGTACGTTCTAGCCGTCGTCCATAAATGTGTGCCCAGCTACTTTTACCCTCTCTCTCTATCTCTTTTGTTATAAATGTGGATAATGGAAACATAGATTCTCAGATCGGATATCTAGGTGCAACACACAACAGAATGTTTTGTCTAGCCAAATATATTGTTTTCACCAGATATTACATATACACACTCTCTGTTCAAATTAGAAATAGCTCTCTACTACAAACAGTAGTCTGTATAGTAAAACCAACTTATCGTTAGTTAGTAGCTTAGTGGCTCTGCCATAATACTACAATACGCTCCGCTCTACATTTAATGATAACATAATCCTTTGGTTACATAAAATAGTGGATGTGTGTACTTAGGTATGTTACATGTGGTATTATGTTTATTAGAGCCCTTTATTTACATTCTACATCAGAGCATGCCTACATTGTAATTATTAATTATTATACATGTCCATTTACTTGTTTCCCTATCTAATCTCTCCCTCTTTCTATGCATTCAACTACCAACTACAGGTATTTTAATGCATAATTTATCGCCACACTTATTTCCTTGTCCTTAACTCTACTCTACCTAATGAAATAAAATAACATGCTTTATCTACTCAATGTATTATGTACTGTGCTTCCTGAAAATTTACTGCAGGTACTAATTTGGTAAACCATCATATAAGCATATTGCATGTAGTACATCTTCATATAATGCAATTAATCATTAATTTCTTTAATTTTCACTAAAAAGCATGTATTAACTGTACTTTCCGGGACGCATTTTGTAAAAAAAAAAAGCACAACAGCGCCTGTAAATGTACAACAATTATTTATTTTAGTCTAAAAAGTATACTTTTTATTCCTAGAATGTTTTGTCAATAAGAAAATAGTTTGTTAGATAAGATGCACATTATACTATTTAGTAATTTTACATGGGTATCAAATAAAATTTATCGTTAAGTTATAATTGTAGATCGTGTGCAATTTGTGGGTAAATGTCTTTAAGCAAAGAATAACTATTATTTGTAACTTTAAGGTTGGTGTAGCATTGTGAAAATACGTTTGTTTGATCTGTTTTAGGTGAGAATGCAGTGTCGACCCCGATAATAAAATTACCCGAGAATTTAGAAGGATTAATCCGTGCAGATCATTTTCCGAGCCAGAGACATCGTTGGAACACTAATGAGGTTGGCTTTCTATCTTTCATTTCTATACTACACGCTCTGTTACAATGGTAGAAACAATGGATAGAAAACTAAGGCGGTAATTCTGGTGAAAAGCGAATGAGAACACTAATTGCAACTTCAAACTTGAATATAGTCAATGTTAGTTTTATTATTAGTCCATTGATGTAAGTAAGAATACAATCTGGCTGATGTCTGTAACAATGTATAAGATTTGTCGTTGGAATATATTGTATGGATCTTTATTAACTACACTTTTTAGTGATAGTGAGTAGTAAAGAAGGATATCGTCAGTCAGTTCAGAACTAGTACAGAGATTGTAATAGACTGAGCCAAGACAAGAGTTGTCAGTAGAATTTGTCGTCTGTGTAGTTAATTGAGTTTGTCAAGCTGCCAAAGGCTATGGGATGGTAGGCGAGGTGCTCTAGCAGTTATCTTGGTAAGTATAGCTAATAAAATATGTAAATATTGGGAATAATTGAGAATTTACGCAACATTGAGAGGGTAATAGTTGCTAAGTATGCTAATTAAGATCATAACCTAGTTTGAATGACTACGGTGAAATGCAATATGTACATGGCGTCTGAAAATGGCTGGGAGCGGAGAGGAAGAGCGTCCTTGTTGATAAATTGTCTGCGGTTATGGGCCGTGTGGGAAATCCAATGCAATCGCTAACTGAGCAGAACAACATCCATGAGCACTGAGCCATCCCCATCACCACCGTCCCATCACTCATTCATGAACGAGTTTTCACTCGAATGTTTAATTCAGCATGCCAATAACCTTTTGCTACTTGTTTTGTAATCTAATCTAATCCGATGGGCATAGTAGATTGGTAGCTATGAAATGTGAATTCTAGCGGGTAATAATAAGTGAGACTAAGTGGGCAGTTTGTTTGCGCCGTCATTGCCACCGTCAGTGTACCTACGGAACTGTGAAGGAATGCAGGTTCACTTCCTATCTAGACATTAGCCACTACAGACAGAGCTAGATGTACATAGTCCAGATATGCTCTCTATATTCATAACAAACGTTTCGTTAGTCAGGTTGAGCCCTGGCACGTCATGCTACCCTACTACCACTATCTTACTTAGTCTCCTTCACTTGACTCGAGTTGACTGACGATCACAATGCAACTGCCACATTTTCCACTCGCCCATTGTCACACTCATCAAGTCAAGCCACTGGTGTTGGTTCCTGCTCATTTCTAATGCTTTTTAGTCAACCTGACATGACGTGACGACAAAAACTGATAGAAGTAGCAGGGAAAGTGACTGAGAAGGACACAGTAGTGGCGATCATTAAATATTCATCAATTTTTTCCTTTTATTCCATTTCTTTACTCTCTGGTTTTTCTACTTTTTCTCAATTAGAGCTACACGAAACGATGTTACTTAAACTTTCCTCCAGGTACTTGATGATTCTTTAACTTTGGACTCGAGAGCTTTCTCAGTCTCAAGTAACTACTCAAAAGACAATTACATCACACTGCGATTTTAGCACAGACATTCATTCAAACTGCCATAATGTTCTGCATTTTTTTGGGAGACTGAGAGAGACCATTACCTGTATAAACAAAAGGGTTATACGAAAGAGAAGTTTCGGTTTTAATTATAATAGGTAACCTTTAGTCTTTTATATGCAAACTGATAAAAGAATTCCATGTGGATGTTCTTGATTTCTAAGTCAATAGTTGCTAAGAATAGGCTTTTTTAATTAGAGTGTTGCCTTTAGATATTTGTATCCGTGATGTTGTGCATTTGACACAGGTGTATTTTTGTCTCGTGTTGTATTTATGGAGATATAAATTGTTACAGCAATTGTGTACATAGAGCTACTGTGAACGTTGATTTACTACCAATTTCCTTTAGTGGAAAAAATAATGTGCTCGTGTAGATAAGTAAAATTTGTTTGGCAGATGGAAAACAGGCGGAATTGGTTTGTGTTTTCGTGACAAAAATCCAAATTTTTCCTTGAGTTTTTCATATTTATTATATATTTCGGTAATGAATGCCTTCTCATGGATTTATTGTAGTTGCTAGAAGATTAAGAGTTAGGGGCCGGGGCTAGGCTGCGCTACGACCGGGTAGAATAAAATTCCGAGAAATGAAAGAGTTCTCCTTGATTTAGTTTAAAATATTATAGTAGAGTTTATGTATCACACGGAGGATAGGTAGAGAGTGGAGAAGGAGCGGAAGACTATATTAGAAAATGCCAGAGCTGTGTAGGAAGACTGACAAGAAAAATTCTAAGCCAGAGCTAATCACATAAGTAAATCACGAAACAGGAGCATAAATCTATATTAGCAGGGAAAATTGAAAGGCAGTGGAAAAAAGGAATGAATATAAAACATGAAACTGTTGGAAAAGGGGAAGCTTTATTTCTAGCTGTTGGTGGTATGCAATTTTCTAAATCTAACTTTCCGTCTTGCTTTTCTTCACACATTGACTCATGCACTAATGTACCTAAGTAAGTTAGACGAGTTCCTAGATAGTAGGCGTAGATTAAGATTAAACAAGAAAGGCAAGGTTGGCAATGTGAACATCGAAAGCTGTGAGAGAGTTAAAGGAAAAGTAAGGAAGGAAGGAAAAAAGTCGATCTACTTTACAACTGGAACAGTAAGCTCGTGTTAGACAAGTCAAGTCACCATTATAAATGTAATTTGAAGAATTTTCTCAGATTCTCTCGCGTCTGTGAGCGGAGGGCGACATGACATTTTACAAGCAGACACGGCAAGCACTTCAATTTGGATTTTGAAATGGAAATACTGACTGTAGTACAGACAGATATATTATATCTAGAATAAGAAAGAAGGAGAAAAACTGGTTAAACTTTACTGATTTGACTTGAGTTGACTAGCTATTGCTAATTCCTATTTGGCGAGAGGTGAAATCCGTATAAGGATAGGGAACTAAATACCAATCAACTGAATTGTTTGCTGGAATATGTGAATTTAAAAGTGTTCCACTAAGTGCACAAGAGAGTGAAGCCAGTAGTAGTGTAGTGGCAGTAGAGAGGGATGAGAGTAGCAACTCCTCCGAATATTAAGTTTGAATGTGAAAACTGTGAGTGGAGAGAGGAAAGAGATGTACACAAGATGAAAGACAGAAGATTTGTGATAGAAGAGGAAATGGAAGGAGAGAGGCTAATTTAGATAAAATAATGCACAGAGCTAGGTAGGCAAATGGAAGTAATCTGAAACCAGAAGGATGCTTTTTTAGTGGCATTAGCGAAACTCTTGGCAAGTTCACTCGACTTCTCTTTTCACCAACTTGGAAATATCGCGCTGGAATACCTTCTGCCAAATTCTTTCCTATATACATTCACTCTACTTATCCCATCTCATATCATGCATTAGTACTTTCCCCTATATACTTCCCCTCTCTCTCTCTATATATACTTTCTCACTATCTCACTGATAGAAGACTATTATTAACGCATACACGCATGTAAATACATAGGAGACATAGACAGTATTAATTCCTATGCCATTCCTTGTGCCTGATGATGTGATTTGAAACGTTCTCTGAAACTGTTACAATAACTTGGTACAGATGAGCGAATCCGGCTTTCTCCACTTTTCTCTGACAAAGTTAGGGGACAACCGATGCGAAGTGAGGACTCTACGTACGTATGTATGTAACTCGAATAAGATACACCAACTTTTTTACCATATGTTCCTTCCAAAAATTCTGTACTTTTCTCTCTACGACTTGACAGACTTATAGACTCAAACCCATTGGTTACACCTAGACAAATCTTAGTCAATGAAAAGTTTCTCTTGTTCTGTCTCCACTAACTTAGAGAGCATTAGGTACATCTATTATAAAGTATAAGACTCTATAGGCATATATATATAATATATACCAAACAACGATCAATGCATTTTCAATAACTGAGCTGTTCACGTTTATTCTTGTAGCATGCACATTTGTGTGAGGGAAGTTGCCTTTTTTGCCTGGCCCATTTTCAATGCCTTGTTAAAAAGGCATTGTTCCAATAAACTCGTTGCATTTTTGACAATTCAACTTGAGGGATAGGATGTTTAATTCAAATTCTAGAGTGTCGCTACATTTTGTTAAACAATTTGCTAAAAAAAAAGCTCTAGCATTAAACTTAATATCATAATAGTGGCTGCTTAGCCTACTTATTTCTTGCAAAACATGTTTGGGTAATGGTGATATATTTTGCAAAGCGATAAATGCTTCCTTAGATGAATATTTAAAGGAGTTGCTCTACGCTTATTATGGTGAATAATTTAGCTAATGGTTCAATTCATGTATAGCCACTCAGTCCTTATCTATAATAGTCTAATGCTCTATATAACTCTAATATCCATCATTTAAAAATTTGAGTCAGCCCAGCCGACTTGTCTCAGTCTGTGTAGGTAGAGCCGTATGAATTTTCTTCATATTAAGGTCGTGAAAGATTGATGAGAATGAATTTAAAGGATTTATCAAGTTACATGCCTACAATAGACTTTGGTAATGTGTATTATTGAGGGAATTAAAGTTGAGTGGAATTTATAAGGTGGAACAAGGTTCTTCTCTCTCCCTTCATACATTTATATATATATATATATCGCTTTGAAGCATTAGGAGAAAAGTCATTGTTTAAAATATTGGATTACACGGAGTTGATGTAGAATTGAAGTGAAAGCATGATATTGGCTGACTGGATTGAATTGAATTGCATGTCATATACTATGATTGTGGTGTGAACGATGAAGGGGAATGGAGAGAGAACTGCGTGAGTGAAATAAGATTAGCGAGAAGAATACGAAAAGGCGGGCCGAGTCCTATTCTTTCTTAGTGCATGTATAGTTTGTGTACTATGAAATATTTAGTGTTTAGACATACATAGTATTATAGTATGTACATATAGTTGTCCTTATACTTAAGATTGATTACATTGATTATTTATACATACTAGTATTTATTTATAGGCTCTCACTTCACTTAGGCGCTATTAAGTATATATTATGCTTATAAAGGAAATGTCACACCTATCTTTCATCTACGGACATCTTGATTCTTTTTGACCAATTTCACTTAATAAAAGATAGTTACGTATATATTGATAGCTTGGTATTTTAGACATATATAGGTTGCTCTCGTTTTAGCTACACTTATTGCCACTACTCACTTGTAGTGCGGTGCCATGTCATATTGGGCCGAAAAGTAAGTCAGTTCCCTTGCACTGCATTTCGATATCTATAGAGCGTCTCTCACTCAGCTTCATTCCTTTAATTATGTGTTGTTTGGCCAATATTTTGTGGTGTGTCGAGTTTGGCAAAGGAAGAAACGCCTTTCTTCTCCTTCGTCATCTTTTTCCTTTACCTTCATTCGGGTTGACCAAAGGCGAGTTGTCTGCTCTCTAGGCATTGCTCCAGTTTAATCAGCCATAAATACACGTGCACAATACTTATATCAGAAAAGGGATATATAGATAGTTTATAGCGCCTATATATAATACTTCTCTCTTTCGATAGAGTGTAGTAAAGGCACGCAATCAAGTCTAACCTTAGACACGAGACAACCGGCTCTTTCACTCGCATCGCATGGCATCCGAAGAATGCATTGCATGCAATCAATCCAGAAATACCTTCATTTCCTACAGATTCTTTCTCTCTTCTGTTTGCTCTTTAATGATAACAATAATAAAAAATCGATGTCACATACTTTCCCCTTTCTACATTGCAATTCTTATTGTCATTTCATTTAGAACTTTTATATCGGCCCTTCCATATACACATATATTGTGATCCCTATTCAAACAGAAGCACAGAAGGCATGCAATAGTGACCGACTAGTTGTAGTGGTTTAACGAAGGCTTAATAGGGCTTTTACGTCATTTTTCCTGTAACGGAAAATTATTTTGTATAAAATTATCCGTTCCCACATGATATGTAGGGCAATAAAAACATTCACGATCTTTTTAGAGCTCCTGTCATTTTTGATAGAATTAAAACGTCTTCGTATATTACAACCAAATTAAAAATTACATGTTTACATAATTACAGTTGTTAGTTCAGTGGTATTCTCATCTTTTTTCCTATAGAGTTCCTTGAGGCATGTTTTTTTTTTGCTTAAAAAATTATCAAAGTCTAAATGTATCTTTTATTGTCTATAGTGTCTAATATGGAATGGGTTATTGTAGATAAAAGACATGAATGGTAGAATATTCTCAGCGAAAAATTGCGTTCATTATTTATTTTCTGGGTTCTATAAGATCCATGACACGCTCCAGCTTTAAGTCGTAGTTGAACGCATGAAAATTTAGTGTGCGCTGTTGTGTAAGTAGTCGGAAGCATTTGCTATTACATTTGCATAGTTAAAACGTAACATGGATGAACATTTGTTTGCTTGTAGCCATGTGGTTGGTTGGGTGAAAGTGCATATAGTGTATAGATAATACGCAGCACAGCTAGTAGATATCAACATAGACGCATGGTAAATATATATTCTAACAGGCTGACGATCAGTTTGTGCTTTTGTTTTGTTTCCTTTTCTCTATTCTCTTTATGGTAGGTTGAAGTTAATAAGTTAAAATTACATGAGGACATGGGTCGACGCAAGGAAGGTATTTATGTATGAGGTAGCATCTAAAAATGAATACTGTATATGGCTCTATCTAACTTCTATATGAATGTGTATATATGTATATTATAATAATATGGTAGGAGTGTTAGCTTGGATTGTTTCTGGGGGGCTGCTGGCAGTGTGTGTAGAGTTAGTTATATGTTGTACTAGTGGGAGATGTTTGTGAGCTAGTTACATGGATCACACATTTTGAAGTTGTTGCCTGGTCTGATACTATATATATATATTTGTATGATATTGTTATAGATAGGAGTGTATAGGAAGTTGGATTTGGAGTGAAATGAAAGTTGGTTTGACTCTGTGTGTAAAATGAAATGGAAATCGTGGAATAAAAGTAGATGAAGTGAAGTGAGATCCGTAGAAATAGTATTTACATATCTTAGAGATAGAGAGTGTACATGTGGATGTGGTCTGTGTACATTGAAGTGGGTCGTCCGTGAAGATGAGGAAGGATAGTTGTGAGCTGATGTGAGTGGTGGATGTACGACAAGGCCAAGAGAGCCATCGTGAGACGACCATTCGGATATTGTGGACTGGAATGCATAACTGTGTGTGTCTGTGTGTGCAGAGTGTGTAGGGAGGAGAAGTTGAGTTGAGAAGTAGGCGAGGGGCTAAGTCGAGTGAAATCCACGTAATATCTTCTTAGTTCATGCTAAGCTGACAGCTTTTCCGTCTTGAACCCTCCTGCTTAAGTTTCAGGTTTAACTCTGTGAACTTCTTGAGTTACCCACTTTTGACTTTGGGTGACTTGAGCTCTGTCACGCTTGTCGCTCGCTTTTACGTCCTACCTGCTATCCCATTACTTTTATGATGTCTTTCTGCAATTCTGCACTCACATTGCTGACTGCCACTGTCTCCTTTCCTCTTCTCTCACTTCATGTCAATTTCTTCCCTTCCCCTCACTTATTGCCTCTCTCTCTCTCATTCGCCATGTCTCCTCATCCTGTCCATGTCCTATCCCTCTACATTATGTCATCCTCTTCTTCTTCTTCTTCAGCCCAGAACTACCTACGTGCACTCTCACCTACACATACACACTAGCCGTGTACAGATGGATATTTAGTAGCTACCTATTTTGTATGGTGACGATGAAACACTTCTATTTCACACTTCCCCTTTTCCTTTACTTGTCATTTCTTGTCTTTACACAAGGTTAGCAATCTCACTTATCTCTATTCCTATATATTCATATAACTTTGACTATTATGGATATATAAACTTTTCTACGCTATGCTAAGATAGGTATACGGTTAGATTTTTGATACTCTCCGCAAATATCTAGTTAAATGGAGAAGATGGTAAAAAGGAAGTCTCAGTTAGACGTGAAAGACTTACCTTATACCTATCTACATCCACTTACAGAAATAGACTCCGTTTCCAGCTAAACTCTCTCTTCATCCACTTGGCAGTTGTACAAATTCCAAAGCCATAATAGGACGCATGGATTTTCTGATAGAAACTTCTTTGATGATGATGAAATATTTTATTCTTCCTAATTTTCCCTGGATTTGTCCTACCTATTTTTGTGGCTTTCTCATCTCAAGCCCAACTAACTCTCCCGCATCCTAAAGCTCACAAATGTTTCCACTTTGGGGTTAACCGCTTCTTCTCATCCACTGTCTTTTATGACAGGGAAATTCATTCCATTTGTTCAGAGATAGTGCTATTGACTACTGACTAGTTCTTAGTAGCGACATGATAATATAAGAATATAGTAACATGAAAGAGAGGACATATATATTATAAAGATACATAGAGTTATATTATTATATCAGAGGGGTGTTATCTAAAAGATACTCTGTTTCTTTTTCACGTTTTTCTTTCTCTCTAGCTCTCTATTGCTTGGAGCATTTGTTTTATCGAGAATTTTTAGGGGAGCAGGGATGAGTATGTGTTTGAAGGAGAATGAGATAATATGTCATTTGTATTAGTATTTTTTTACGGTTGCTAAAAAGTACTTTAATAGAAAGGAGATGGTTTCATTACATAAATGGTATATTATGTTACTTTCCCCCGACTCTGTCACACTACTGTGAACTAAAAAAAATTGTCAAAGAAAAAACTGTATTTTTACATCGGGATTTATGGGAATGTTTGCAAAACAAACGTGCATGCATTTTGAGAGGAGCAAAAGGGTTAAAAGAATACGAGAGTTTGCTTTTTGAGTCTGAATTGAATTTCATTTGCGTTTCGACTGGAGGCCTCTGTGGATTAAGAAGGGGGAATGCCTTTTAGTTACCCCTGTGTAGTTTGGGGAAATCAATCTCTTTACCTAAACTACATATGTGCATTCAGAGCATCAGAGCTCTTGAGTACTATATTAGGGTTCCTATCGATTTTTCGGCATGAATCTAGTGTGTGTGTTATTATGTGAAATTTTTGTAGTGAACCACTCGGATTTTACTGTTCTATTAACTGATTGTTAGTTTTTATGCATTCTCGGAGAGAGTGGATAGTGGACACGTAGGGAGGATGTAATAAAGAGAAATATGAACCACAAACCGTTGTGAAAACTCCTAGTTTGATGTACAGTAGGCCATTATGAAGTCTTTATGTAAATGTAATATGCTCAGATGACAACGTCTGGACTTGTGTGACGAAAGTATATTATTAGCTAGGAAATAATCCTATATCCCATTAATATATTCTGTTTGTGTACTCTCTATATTAATGTATGGTGTATGGTTCGGTTGGTTCGTTGGGCGAGGTCAAATAGCAATCCTGCTAGTACTTGTGTAGTTGTTTAGACTTTTTATATTTATTTCGACCTTAGCTTGTGTATAGTTATTTGAGCTATAGCTGTCCCTTCTCGCCTTCTTTATTAGTACGTGTGATAGTTTACTGTTTTATGAGCGTTTGATATAGTCGTAGTAGTACAACACTGTTGTTTAGACACTTTTTACGTATTCTCCTAGCATAACACATTATTGTCTAGACTCTTATATAGACTAACAAGTCTAGTTCTAGTCTAGAGAGAAAAAAAAAACAGAAATTGAAACTTTATATCACATTTGAATTGTGATGTGACGTGTTTGATATAATCGTAATCCAATTGCCCTGAAAGGTTCTCCTGTTTTATGCTCCCCATATTACACATTTAGTAGTTGCATGCTACAACCTCATGCTTTTTGCCAATCTTATTCTGTGTGAACCTTAGAATATGTATTATGTATGTACACAATTCACATTATACCTAAATAAAACCACAGCTAAATTACATACTACGACTACCTGACCACAAAATAACAAACCTCTCTGAACAGACCTCTCTCTATAAATGTACTTTGTTAGTCAGAATTAGGATTAGCCCTCTCTCTCTCTCTCTCTCCTCTATATTTTCTAAGAGTTATGTTAGTGTTGTAGTTCTCCTATCTAGCACCTTTTATTTCTTTCAATGTCAATCTTGTAGCTAAACTCATTTACCTTTTTTATGATTTTCCGTATCAGTCCGCCTACTGCAAATCTGCCCTTTTCGTGTCTGAATTGCGTAACTCCGCTTTCTTGTTCACTGCTTTCTGATTTTTTATCAATAATTATTTGCTCGTGCATGGAGTAATGAGCCAATTTACAAACTTATGATATTACTCTTTCAAAATGGCACATTTTTGCCAAATTAACTAGCTTACCCGAATAAGTAACAAAATATCAGGGCCTGAAACTTCATCATCTGCTTTCAATAATGCTGATAATTAATTATTCTTTGATAAAACGTGTACGTATTAAAAAACCTGGTTTAATCCTAAAATAATGTCCGTAATTGTTATCAATTTTTAGTATAATTTTTTTCATTTTGAAGCTTCAGACATTAGAGGAGAGGAAAGTCATGTGAGTAAAAGGGAAGTGAAATATTTTTCTTTGGCCTTTCTCATGTCTAAGTTGGTGGGTGAACATACTAATAGAGCCAGCCGTCAGCAAAACACACAGATCGAGGGATATTCATGTTTTATTGCTTCTATAGAACTTATAGGGTGATATAAATAGTATTGCTACTGTCAACATGGAAGCTACCTACATAAAGCTGCGTCTGTTTGAGTTCTTTGTAACAAAAAGAGAAAAAGGATAAGGAGCTGAGAAAAAGGAAGAAAGTGGGCAAACATAGGTGCATAACTTGTAGGTGTACTTTATTTGTTAGTTGTTAGCTAGGTACATGAGTTAGAGTTTTGCAGGTTGTAGTCTGGACAAAGTTTTGGTTGGGGGTGCTGTGTGACTAAAGGAATGTCGCCGATAAAAGAAGGCAACAAAGAAGGAGCACTGGACTTTGAAGATTCTTTATGAAATGAAGTGAGTGGAAGGGAAGCAGATGGTGTAGCAGAACTGTGGAGGATAGGAGAAGAGCGTAAATCATAGGCTTGAATTGTTATAGCACTCTCTGCATTTAATTCTGGAACATTATATATTGGAGGATGATATGCCATGGTTGAATTGGCTAGATTTTGGTCAGGGTTAAAACTAAGACTGTAAGTAGGTAGTTTTAATTCCATGCTTCACACTCGAGTAGGCTTCACAGTTTATTTGTGGAGAATAGATTTGAGGAGAAAAGCTGAGCTGGTCTCAAGTTTTCACGTTGCTGAGTGGGACATTGGTGAAGTGTAGCTTTTTTAAGTGATCAGCAGTTTACATGACATTAGCCGATGAGTTTAGTTGAAATGGGCTCCTACTCATTTCTAACTACACTTTCCTCTCTTCAATCATTCCCCTGTTAGAACTATAGCCTGAAACGAAACAAAACATTGAGTTTCTTAACAGCTTTAGTGCATGCAATCCGAGTTGATGTAGATGTAGTTCTGTATGGAATTTTAGATTAGAGCTCCCCGTTTTCCAAGAGCAAAGCTTCTAGAGGAAATAAAGAGAGTTTTAACCGTAACTACGTACGTTACGTACGTAAGTAACTATTGTAAATACACAGAAATGGCACTTGCATAAGTATGCAACTGTTATTCTCAATTCTATTTCGATGTGTCTTTAGAAAGTATGTGGAATTCTCTTTATTTACAATTGTGCTCTTGGATAGTCATAATAATATGATTTCCAGATAGAGAAAATGGCATTCCTACCCTATACATATATACTTATGTATATACAAAGAGTAAGTAAAAGTACGTAAGTATGGTAGAGCAGTTTACATTGAGAAAACAAAGTCAGATTCAAGGGAAATGTTTCAACAGTTAAGCGAAGGGACGTTAAAAGTTTAGCTACGACTACTTTCATTACCTATTTAGTTGATAACATGAGAAGCCTTGCCATTTTCTCATTGAATTCAAAATTGGGAAGAATATGAATTGGATAACTTATGGGAATTGCTTTCTTGTTGTGTAGAATATCGGGCATGATGCCGACTTTTATGTTTGCATATATTAAATTGTACAGCTTTTCGAAGAAAAAAACAAGTCGAGCAAGACAAAGCCCCGTTAGATTACATTACAGTGGATAATATCTTGAAATTTGACTGTGGACTCTGCCCTCATGGCACCAACTCAACTCAAGTGAGCAAAATGAAAGAAAACGGATGCACGAGGCATTTTTGTTTATGATCGATTTGATGACTTTGATGTGCATGTTTGATAGCATTATGACTGGGAGTTTCTGCAAAAAGGATCATGCATGGTAATATTAGCCAATGGATTCTAGCCTCCTACTAACTCCTTGATGTAATATGAACGAGCTAAATGGAGGATCTATTTTATATTTATTTTGGGAAAGTAAACTGTGCGCTATAAACGTAGACTTACTTACATTTGACTATTTATATCTGTAGTTATCCACTTGCTCTTTTTCTTCGTACGGTAGCTCTACTAAAAGGGGATCTCGGAATTTTC
>JAAAYG020007421.1:5848-24105 GCA_009936455.2 Tomocerus minor | reverse complement strand
GTTTGTCTTTTTTGTTTCAGTTACTTAGTGCGATAAAATATTTCTTATTTTCATCATTTTATGTATTTTTTAGTGAGGTTTACTCGTGGTTTTGTGAAGCACTTTAGAAAATGAAAAGGAATGAATAAAATGGGAGCAGGACTTTGTGTGCATTGTCATGAAAAGTTAGTGAGACGAAAGCGCGTGTGACTGCATGAATAGGAGAAGTAGAAGTTGAGTTAATTCTGTCTCAAGTCTGATATTATTAGCAATACGTATATCTATGTGTTTGTGTGTGTGTGTGTGGGAGAAAGAAAGAAGGGAAAGATATATTGGCTATTTTTATATGGGCTGTAAGTAATGTATTAGTAGAAAGTAGAAGGACTAGGATGAATTACTTAAGTCAGATGAGATTTTAGGACTATTTGGATTCATAGTGTTCATTCATAAAGGAAAGGGAAGTTGGAGTTTGAGGGAAGGAATATGATTTGGAGTAATGTAGCATGTACTTATGTACATATGCACTTTCTTTTGGGAAGAATACCTATTCTAGAATTGTAGAGAGAGAAGAGAGACATTGAAAGAAGCCGAATTTGATATAATAACATGAAGAGTAAGTTATTCTTGTTTCTTTCTTCTTATGATTATAGTCAAAGGGCAGACTAGCATTTCTCCTAATAGTGAGCTCAGCTTTTTCCTTCTTAGTTTATTCTGTTCTTTGTAGAAAGAAAGTAGTAGATTTTGTGTGATGAGATGCGCGATGTGGATAAATGTCATCCATATCCAACTATGCTCTCTACTTTTTCTCTGTGAGTGGAAAGGGTAATCCTATTATTCGCCAAAAACTTTTTCACTTGGATTCACGAAACGGAAGTGGCTGGGACGACTATACATAAGCATACATACAAAGAGACGAAGAAACTTTATTCAGAAATCTAATCTTTAATATAAAATATGTAATATAATATTATGTATGTATGTACTAGGACGATTTCGGATATCTCGCACTGTAAACATAAATATATTGTTAGTATGACATCCATAGTAAGCAGTAGATAAGTAACCAAGTGTAGTTTTAGTAGAAAATTCACACAATCATACATAAATATGAGCCTGACTCCAATTTCACTCTCTCTCTCTCTCTCTATATGTGTCCTATAATATTCTATGACCATATGAGATAGTCCAGTCCAAATTACACAGCATAATGCACATAGGTACTTAAAAGTCAAAAGTAGAAACATAAACTCCTCTCTCGCCATACACAAACTATGAAAAGTGTAGAGATGGAATGACATCATAATAAATGTTTGAAAAAAGTCGCGGAAAGGTTCTAGTTCTTGGAAATACTTAGATAGATTTGACTAGAGTGCACATACATAAGTAACTAAAGTAAACTAAAGTAAATAGATGGGTAAGTATGTACGTAGGAATATTGTCTGTCTGTCTTCTCAGCTCATTCATATGGTATTCTGTGAGTGAAACTAGTGGGAAACTATGCACATACACACACAGTTTCATTTGCTTTCGTTAGCTATGATTCTATTATACGCAAAGTCTAAACCTCCCATCGTCTTTATCATAAAAGTTAGGAAACATGAGGGAAAATATATAAAGAATTCGCAAAGAATCGCAGAAAACTTTTCTTTATTCAATTATCCTATCTTTCATGATAAAATGTTTGAGGGGTGGTCTGCCTTCAACTCCAAGTCTTCCTCTTCCTGAACCAAACTGAGCCACCACTACTACTTCTTACAACAGTAGCTCTTCTTCTTCTTCCTCTCCTTACTACCATCATTCTCCCTTTGATCTTCTTCCAAAGAAAATATATCGCCGGCAAGAATTTTCCTCGAATACGTAAACCTAAGCTAACTAGGAATATATCTGCTATTCAATTTTCCTGCTTTTACTTTGGGTTGACTGTGCAGAGCCGGGATTAGAGGAACTCACTCTAATGTTACTTATAATAATACGACTAATACTATTACACACATACATATGTAGCATTACGTCTTTTACTCCTCAGTTTACTTACTTGACTATTCTGTTTCATTTCTTTCCCGTATTCTTTGGCTACTTGCTCTCGATCTCGATCTTTTGTCAAATTTTCTGAGGAGCCAAAGCGGAGATCATTCTCCACTCACAAACTTAACTCACATCAGAATCAATTCTATTCAACTATTATTACATACTGGAACATCTTACAGCTCTAAGGATTCCACTTAGTCTCGGCCTCCGTCATTTAACGTTTACCTTACTCTCTCTCTCTCTCTCTCTTACAATATTACAGATAAAGAACTAACAAGGACACACTCCTTTATACTTTATACTACACTTTTACGAAGCTACGTACATAATTTTATATTTTCGATAATATTCCCCTACACTATACCCTAAACACATAAAGAGACGACTCTACTTTAACTCTTGTTTCCTCCAAACTATTCTTTTCTTACTCTCTTCTCCAAGAAGGCATAATCAATGACTTTGCGTTATTTGCCAATGCCATGTCATCTTTCAGTGTCCGCTCTCCTTCGTCCTGTCAGCCATTCTACCTTCGCCTTATCCTTCCTTTTATTCATTTTTCACAGATTATCCCTTATTTCCAACTATCTTTCCTTTATGCCTTTTAACTACACTATTTTCAGTGAGAATATAACAATTCACCCCCGACATTTCCCTCCTTTATGTTTACAGTTACCTATATACGTTAAAATTAATACATACCTATTCTTCGTAAATCGCATTTTTATCATTTATAACAAAGCCACCAGCATTGCAAAGATAAAGGCTATACCATTCCCGCAAGCCTAATAAATATATCCATATTCATTACTAAAACCATATCAAGTAAGCCGTAAATACTAGAAATAACATTTCGTGCAACTCACAAAGAACACATTAACTGATAAGGCACAAACTGCATTCATTGATACTCCAAATATACTTACTAAGGACTAACTTTGACAATACAAGCAGGAAAAAACACATTTGAATGTTTATATTTAGAATATTTACATATTGGTCATTAATTACAACAGTTTATGCTGTTATGCATAGCCGACACCGACACTCGACACTACATATTACATCGATTGCTGATAATTAATATTATTATTATATTTCAGATTCGTTTCCTGAAAATGCTAAGCTAGGCTATTACTTATTTACTAATTGATAATATTGATGGCTCTGAGTAATTTTAATTGTACTGAAAATGTTCTAACTGTACAATTTTACTTTAGAAATCATTAGCGATGCTATGTCGTATCCAAGTTGTCTCATCAAGTAACTACTATTATCATCTCGCTTTCTATAATACAAGGTGTTTACGTAGGTATTTTACCCGAATTTGTGAATCCAATTTACCCACATAGGGAATTTGTTTAAAATTGGATGTGAAAAACAGAATTAATAATTAATTACACTAGATTTATGCTACTTGTAGGTACATTCCTAGAGTCTGTACTGAAGTACTGTGTTGAACCAACTGCTTGTATACATCATAAATAAGTTACAGTGCAGTAACGTACTAACTATAATATTTCCAACATAAAATGAGAGAGTAGTACCGCTAACCTTAATAGTCTACCTGTATTTATCGATATCTATTTAACTTCAAACTGTACATATAGAAAAGAAAAACGGTAAAGGGGGTTGACGGTTATATGAGAGGTGAATATGCACAAAACCATTTTATACAAAGTGAATTCACACAATAGATGTTTAGGGTAAGAATATTCAAAGTGCTTAGTCATCTTACATAATTTTCCCAAGAAAAGTTGTTTTTCACATTTTATAGGTTACCAGGCATAGATTACTTAAAGCTGTTACATACACAGGTGTTACTTTATGTAATGAATTATAAAAGACTTAGCTGCTCTTTCCACATTGTGACTAGGTATTGCAGAGATTGTAAGAAAAGTATCAAATGACATCTCTTATGCTACAAAATTCCAGTAACTAGAGCAGAATAACTGAAAGAATAAAATGTATAGAGCGTCTTAGAACATTAAACATGAGGAAATTGACTTCAGTATCAGTTGAGTAGGAATAGATATTATGTATACTGAGAAGAATTTGTTTCTTTTCATGTTTCAGATAAGAGAATTGCATTTCCTTTATGTTGACTGTAAAATCTCACGTATGTTAAATGCAGTTAGGTAAAGAGAGAGCTTGAGATAGAGAGAGAGAGTGAGGCCGTTGAGATACGAAACTACTCGAAATGCAATTTTGTGCAAGAGTTATCCAATTTAGATTTGATAGGCTTAAGTCTATGGCAGAAACTAACGGTAATGGCCATTGAAAGCTTCATAAATGGTCATAAAACTTGGATTCTCTGTTATATGATCTTATGAAAATTTACGTCTCATCTAAAATAAGTAAAGGAGGAGGAAGGGAGAAGTAGTCATGAGTCGAAAAAAGGAAACTATAAGGAAAAGTTTTTAGTCAAGTCAGTGTGGAAACATAAGTCCTTGCATGGAGTCTCTAGTAGTTCTCTTCGTGTTTTGAGTCTTCTTCTAACCTAACTAAGTCAAGACTACTAAACTGAAGTTGAGTATCTAATGCAATGTGTGTATAATGTAATATGTATTTATTATATCTAGAAAAATCCATATCTTCCCTCAACTAAATACTAAAGAGGCTTTCCTTTTCTTCCTCCTGTCTCCATTACATTACTGTAGAAGGGCAAGAAAAAATTAAATACTTTCGTGTTCCAAATTTTAAGTCAAAAAATCATAAGAACCACAGATACATATTTATAATACATACAGTCCCTAGGGTGTCTTCATTCGAATTTTAAATCCATTGGATATTAGCAAATAAATGTGGTTTGAGATTGAGAATGTAAAAATTTGTTTTTGAGTCATAGGTACTGTTAATTAGATTGCGATCAGAATTCTTTTGCTAAAAGTGACATGACAGATAGACAGGGATTGCATGCAAAGTGAAAGAAGAGTCTGTGTTTGTAGGAAGTAGAGGAATAGATGGAGAAGGAGATAAGAAATGCTAATTGGACGTGATGCTCATAAATGATGATGGACATAAAGAAAATGGGAGAAAGACAGGAATGTACTATTAGAGAATAAGAGACGAGAATAAAATCCTAATATAGTTATCTATAGTTGAGGATATTAGCATTGGAAGTATAGTGAAGTGTTTCATTGGTAGCCATGCTCATTTCAGAAACGACAGTTAAATATAAGATTTGATTTGATTTCCCATGTATGTAAGTAGGAAGAGATAGGGTAGGCAGAGATACGACTGGAGAATAATAATAAACGGGAGCAAACAGCAAAATTCTGATACAAATGTACTATAGGTAGAGATAGGACATTAGATTTGAGTTGCGTATATTGTAATAATGATGCAAGTTGTTCTATAGTAAATATATTCCAAGGTTTAGCTTGCAGAAAAGAGAGAGAGAGATGAAAATGGAAAAAGAGAAGAATAACTAGCTAAGTTGACTTGACTGTGAGTTGACTAGCCACTTACATAATATAAGGAATAAATGTGAGAAATAGTGCAGAGAGTCTAGAGTGGAGGAAATAACTGTTAGATAGGATAGGGATCCGTGTGTCTAGTAGGGCAATGTGGTTTCCTGGCTAGTTGATGTTGATGTAGAAGGAGACTGGAATTCTCGGCGGGTCAATTTTTGAATAATGAGAATTTACGAGGAAGCATTTTATGGTGACGGGGAATATAGAGTGGAGTAAGTAGCAATAGCAGTCGCATCGGCAATGTTATGTGATGTGCTGTTATGTTCTGTTATGTTATGTGCAATGTGCATGAGGAAGAAGAGCCAGATGAGAAAAGAGAGAGAGAGAGAGGCAAAAAAGCATATCTCTCAACTCCAGCATTGCATTCCCCGTTGAAGAAGAAGGCAGGAAGGCAAAGTCAAAGTACCTACATAATATTATACAAGGGAAGGCGAAGGAAAAAGGCTAGAAAAGTCTCTAGTTGGACGGAGATGTTTGAGTGGCCAAGTAAATCATGATGAATGCCGTCGCGAATATCATACTTGTATTACATAATATCTCTATGTGTCTAATGCTCCTCTTTATTTTCCCTTATATCCCCAGTAGCTCTTGGAATATCAATGAAATGCAATATAAAGTCAAACTGCACAAGAATGGAATAATATAATAGTAAGATATGTCTAAGGAGAGTATCTATTTAATCATAGTCTATGGATAGTATAATATAATATAGTATATATACAGAATCCTTTTTCCTAGCTTCAGTTTTATCGTAACAGCCATAAATACATCCATGTCCATTTCACACGCAGTTGTTTACAGAGCTACAGTTGTAAAATAGAGTGAAATGAAGGGAAATGTATGTTTTACTCTTGTGTATATCAATATTTTAAATTTTAAAACTGGGAAATAGTTGTTTAGGGAAGAATAGACTAAAGTATTTATTTGAGCAGAGAGATGTGGGGAGTGTGTATAGTGTTTGTGTAGAGAGAGGAGTAGACTGTGAAAATGAAAAGTCACGGCATTAGAATCCAGTCACTGTTCAGCTTCTTCTCTCCAGTCTAATATAATGTAATGTAATGTCCGTAATGTAATGTAAGTATGCAGGATAAGTTTTCTCTCTTGCCTTTTCTCCTCCGCACATCCAGTCAACTTTTCTTTTCTTCCCCGTTTCCTTTGACTGTCTATTCATTTCTGCTAGTCACTTTCCATATATTTCCTATTCTACTGTTGCCTACTATCTATTTTAGAAATAGAGCGCATGCATGAATACGCAGAGCAGAAGAGAGAGAGAGAGCGAGAGAGAGAGAGAGAGAGAGAAGAAAGTTGCTACGTTTTCCTACAGACATTTCTTCCCATTTTTATATAATGCCACTTTACACGATTTCTCATGGGAATTTATGGGATCGCTCCTGGCTGCCTTCGCTTTGCAGAAGACTCAAGCTTTTCTTTTGCCGACTACATATACATGCACACATACATAGAGACTCCTCTCATCCTCCACTTACATTACGTATACATAGAGGAATACCACTTTCCTCACTAAATATAATGCCCACCTACATACATACATAAATACATTATATTTACGTAGCCACCACCTCTCTCCATGTATCTCCGTATAACTCTTACTATTTTATTCTAACGCAACACAACTGAGCCATGCACATCACAACACCTAAGCTCCTTTTCTTTTCTCCAAGCCCAGACAGGGACGGAGGCAGAAAAGAAAAGACGACAGAAAACCTCAAGTTAGCTTCTCCCTGTGTGTCTGCCGAGGAAATTGAGAGAAAAGACTAAAATTCGTCCTCCTCCTTGAATCCTCGGAATATTCCTCCCTCTTTTCTTCAGCACTAGAATTGAGTAAAGTGCAGTGTCTTCTACAGATAGTACTTCCATATCTTTAGCTTATCATGTTTCATATCCCATCCCACACACATTTATTGGCTTCAGACTAGTAACAACTACTTTCAACTCCTCTTGTCTTTCATACGCACACGTTCTGACTGAATTTTATTTCCCTCTCTTATATATCTACATTTCATAGCCCTCTGTGTATAGCTATATATAGGGTAGGAGATTTCAGAAGATGAATATAATAGTCTCTATATATACTTTGTTTGCATCCCTTTTTCTACTCCTTCATCTTCCTTCATTCCTTCTGTTTACATTCGCACTCTGGAGATATAACTACATTTTTCATTGAGTGATGTGGGAATATTGCCATTTAAAATCTCCCTTCTTTTTCCTACTCTCCTACGTATATACACTTGAATAGCTTCACGTATTACATTACATAACTGGATATTTATTACTGTTTTGACACTTCTGCATCAATCGGCTCTCTTTAAAGGAATTCCCTTTATTTGTGTCATTCGAGAACACAACTAACGAAGTCGTTTATTTTTCTAGGCGATAACAAGCTAACGGATTTTTAATAACTCTCTTTCAATTCGTAATAAATTACATGACACCCTTATGTTTATTGAAATCCATATTCGACAACATTACAAAGAAAAGATACGTATAATATACAATATAAGGATTAGAATATTTCTATGCACCTATTCTTTCATATTCTGTGAATGTATATAGAGGAAAGGATAATGATATTACTAATGCTATGCAATTTGAAAGAAATGATAATATGGGAATGTATGTATATGAATCCTGGATGACTTATCTTTCATATAGCTCTCACAAATAAATGGATTATGAGAACATTATTCTCCATTAGATCACCAGCAGTTCCTGCATGTGTAAAGCAATAAAGTGTTGTAGTAGATAGAGGCAACAATTGAGCAAGTAGGTAAACAGACATAGAAATCGGCATAGGCAAAGCAAAGCAAAACAAGTCAGAGTCAAATCACAAGATGTTACGCACAATGACTGGCATTGTTGTCCGGATCTTACAATAAGTAGACAGATAGAGCACAACATGCACATACAGAAAGAAAAGCTAAAGGAACCCCCTGTGTATGTGCACTATCCATCATTTTCATTTTATATAGAAAATGTCATTAGGAGAACTTCCTATCCACTTTATAGCGTCAACATAACATACGTAAACAAGATACACGGAATAAATGCAACGCTCCTCATACGGAGCTTGATACAATAACCAGCAGCATACGTTTCCTCACATACATCTCATTTCCCTCCCACTCTCCCACTTTTCCATCTGTCCATCTCCATCACTATCCTCTAATATATTGCTACTTATGTGCTCTGTACATGTGTTATCAAATGACAAAAAGGAAGAAAGGAGTTCCGAGCTTCATTATGATGGACTGTCTCTATTTGTTATCTTTTTCCCTTATTAATAACCAACAGCTCTGTTTTATCATTACCATCACGCTCTGTGAAGTCAAAAATAATTGGATTTAACCCTGTAACTTATCATCTATGAATTTAATTTTTCTCTGTTCGTTTGCAAACACCTTTCTTGGCACTGTATATCAAATCACTCTATTTTAAGTAGTAAATGAAATTTACATACCTTCCTTGATAATACTGTTTAAATCATTTCCAGGGATTTTTGGTATAACTGACCCCTTCGTCATACACATGTAACATGTTAATTGTAATTTGAGTGTTACTCATGGCATATAAGTGTAATAGTCTAATCGGCCCATTAAAATTTATTGTTGTTGTGATTGTGGCACACACAAGGTTCAAAACAGGTGTTAAGTATTTATAGTTTTTATTAAAATCAATGAATTAGTACTATTCCAATCTTGAATATTTGGCAGATCATTATTATTTGAATTTACTATATTATTCAGATTAAATTTCTTACAATGTTTCGGCTAAAACGGAATTAATTTAAAATTGTGTGATTGTTGAGGGCTGTTTGAGTTTCCTAAAATCAATGGTTACAATATGGTTCGGTAGGTACAGAAAATTATTATACTCATTGAAAAAAAGAGGACGAGAAAAGTAAACAATGGATCGGATGGTTCGTTGCTCATAAATGTTATGTTAAGATGAGTAGATGTAGCTCTTCTTGTTTCAAATCATAAGGATTTCTTGAAAATGTCTCCCGACTATTTTCTTTTTCCACTGTGCATGGTTAGCTTTGAAAACATCTAAAGTTTGTCCAATATGTACATAAGCAATCCACGTCGGAGAGAGAGGAAAGTTGGATGTGATTCGTAGTTGTGTGTCTGTATACGTAGTATACATAAATTCCCTGCTCCATAATGTAACATTTTAAGTTAGGCAAGGAGAGATAGGGCTATCTCCTGGTAACATATAGCCACTTGGCTACTAATGCCTGTGAACTGTTAGTGGATACGTTGCGTACATTACAATATTTGCTATTACTAGCGTTCTGAGAACACACCGAGTTTCGGAATACACTATTAATGTGCATATAGTCAACGTATAAGTTTACTTAGAGAGAAGTATCTGCAGTTGGATGGTTTTCGTGAGTGATGATCAAAATTCATGAAGATGGAATTGAGCAAACAAAAAGAGAGTGCGGTGCGGCGTTATGTTGGGTTCGGTGGACTGAATTCGTTGGAGAAAGCTCTCTCTCTCTCTAACCAGTTCAGATCTGGTCAAGGTACAATAGCCAACAGACTCTCTTTCTATTTTCTATTTATGTACAGGGTACGCTAACTAACTTAAATTACAAGTGGACATTCAATCACCAGGCTGACTTCAACTACTAAATATAAACTGAGCTTTCTTCTATTTATACTCAAATACTGACTAAAATATAACGAACTTCCCTAAAAGTTTGGTAGGGAAAGGATGTCGATTCTTTGTTTACCTATTGCTAGTCTGTCTCTCTTCCCTTCCCCCTCAATGAAATGAATGTTGAATGTTGGATTTCTTTGCAGAGTGTCTGTCACCCACCTTATGAGCCCCTGTAGCATATTATTACAATCTATGGGTATCTGTATTATATTAGAAAGCTAATGTATAATGTATCAATATCAAAACAGAGCTCTGGTCAGCAAAGATAAACGAATTATTAAAGGGGATCCTTAAAATTCTCGGACTTTCCATTCTGCCTCTCTAAACTAAACACAGTAGAAAGTAAGGGAAAAAGCTGGAGCATTTCTTTAATCTTACCTACTAGATATCTCTGAACTGCTTCACTGCCTTTGTTTTGCTTTACTGTCTCGTCTCCTCTTCATAATATCATATGTACCTACGTATAATGACCATCGAAAATTGTAAACAAACTAGGAAACTAACATTTACTTTATATATTGTGTTTGTTCAGACTAGAAAATCCCGGACGATCGGATCAATCTCTTAAAACGGACAATATTCTCTCTCTCTTTTCCTTTATGTGATTCTTCTGCTAACATACCCTACCATAATGCACCTCTTCTCGATTAGCTATTGTTTTTGTATCCATTTAATTTTTAATTTCTACCCAATTTCACATATCGACCATTTGCTTCTACCAATGGAGCTTATCCCTGTAGACCTATAAATAAATTGATAACTTTTATCGGAATTCAAGAATTTTTGTATAAAGACATTTAGATTTAGCTTTTAATTAAATATTTTAAAATTTTTTGTCCATAAATGAAGAATCCAAATAAGGACAAAAGATTCGCAGAGATGAGTGAGTATTGTGGCATATTATGGGAAGATCTGATGATATGGCTGTTCTGTACCATGTAGTTAGGTCGTTACATTTGCACAACCGGAAACATCGTCCACTTGAACATGACTAAAGCAAAGCAACTCGTATATTATATTCCTTGAGGCTTCTGATCTCGAATCCATCCATCCATCCCTTCCCTATTGCTCGTATTTATGTAGCTTGCCTAGAAGCAAGTTCAATCTCAAGTATTAGGTATCAGTATTTTCCACTTTTCTCTATTTTTCTTTTTAATAGAAACGTGGGAGTAGGTACTTGGTACTAGGTGGTTGTAGTCGTTGTAGACTTGTAGATATGATGTGTGTTGTAAGTAAGTATGTCTTGGGTAGTTGCTATTTGGTTAGTGTTATGTAGTGCTAGAGTATTCGAAAAGTATCTTTATGTTGTAATGTAACTTTAGGTAACTCACTCACTCAATTCTCCAAAATACACAATAAGAGGAAAACGGGTAAAATCAAAGAATATCACATGCTAGTAGCCATTACATGAGATATCACTAAAGGAAACTGTTTATTTCGCTTCTCCTCCTCAATCCATAGACTTGAGTTCATCTCATCACATTAAATCTCAAACTCACTCGCTCACTCACTCACTCACTCTCTGAATTCATTCAATGAAATAAAATTAAATGAAACAAAACTGAACGGAGGTTGTTGTTAGTGAGTGAGTGAGTGAGTGAGTGAGTGAGCGAGTTGGTTGAGTTGAGTTTCTTTACTCAGCCGAAACTCTCAAACCAAACCAACTCCTCTCCATACAAATTGAATTGACAAATCAAGTTAAACCTTTTGAATGGATACGCAGGGTAAACAATGACGCTCTTCACATCTTCCTCTCTTTATACTGCAACTTCTGATCTGACTCTCCTACTCTCATCCTCAGTCTCATCTACAGTTATTACCTCGAAATCAACCATTTTCATCAGCCTCGCTAGTAATACAATAGGAAACTACAGAGAAAGTACTTTTCTGTATTTGACTCAAATCAAGTGCTCTCCTCTCCGACTATTCTCAGGCAGTCCGTTCTCTTTCCACTACAACACACGCTCGTTTAATGAAACAAATTCATTCTACGGAGAATTAGCTAAAACTATAAACAGAATAGCATCCAGCTTTCCACTGAATTGAATACGTGACCATTTTAGGGTAGAAAGGACGAGCTGAATCCTCAGTCAAGACCCAGCCATTCTTAGTCTTACACAACGAAATTAAATCCATTTACAGGCTTAGTTATTTATTTCATTGTTGTCCTTGCGTGCTTGCTCTAATTACCATACCCATGTGGTCCTTCTCTACACTAAAAGTCTAAAAGTCTATATAGAATCTATATAGCTATCAAATTGATCCTACAAAGCAATGCGGGGATATATATGCTTATAATTTTAAGTTTTATATCTTTTTAGAGGAAAAGAACCACAATAAGATTTTCTAATAAGAGTATAGGTTTGTGGCATATCCAGGTATCCAGACATTCATCAGGGCTCAGGACGTTATAAAAAAAGTCTTTAAGTTTAAGTGTGTTAGGTTAGGTAGTTTTCTCATGTTACCATAATACAGAGTTGATATTATTAGTGTTGGAATCTATATTATAGTATCCTAGGTAGAAAGAATGGAGTCTCGTCGAGGTAGTACGGAAAAGATGAATTGGATAGGGATTTGAGTATTATAAAAATGGAATAAATACACTTCATGAATAAATGAAAAGGCCGTTGCTGTTGCCTGAGTTCGGCTTCGACTCACATCACATCACATGAGCTCTTTGTATTCCGTATGTAAATAGAATGGGGTGAAACACTCAGTTTCAGAGCAATATTTCTCTAGTTGGGCCAGGGTGGTCAGCAGGGGTCTGCCGACGAAAAATATTTTATTCCACAAGAAAATTCAAATGGAATTGTCTGGCAAACCATAAAGATGGATTTTATTGAGCGCATCCCATTCTCTGCGTAATTCGACTGCATTATCATACACAAGTAGTGTATAGCAGATAGAGAGGAGAGAGGACATATATAAATACATAGCAGAGAATTTAGTATAAGTAGAACAAGAGCCGAAGACTTAAGAGCAGACAGATAGTTTCCTTGAATTTCGTTTTAGTCAAGGTATTCGCTATTCCTCGACGATTTCCTCCTCTACCGACTATTACGGATATATAAGACATAGAAGAGAGAGAGAGAGAAAGAGATGGCAAAGGAATTGTACTATTCTCCTACCTAAGTTAAAGTAAACGAACGTAACCCCTTAAAACAGTCAAGTCAGCATCAGCATTCTTATTCTATCTGTTCTGTAGTCATCTCATACATAGTCTATCTTCAATTGAACCATAGCATTGCATTGCACATAGATTAGATCCTGCCATCACCATCTCTTCGACTTCCCCAGCTTTTGTCTTCCTCCTTTTCTTTTCCTTCTTTACTGCCGTTCCTTCTGGAGTTTACCTAAATCTTCTTGAGACTTCCACTCGATTCTCATTCACTAGGCTCAACTCTAATCTATTCCTACAGAGTAATTTAATGTGAAGCATTGGAATCTCCTCTATTCTATTTTATTCTGTTGAGATGCCTTGTAATCCAATCTATCTTCGAATTGCAAATTACTATATCTAGCATCCCACAGCATGCCAATAAATACTAGGCCACCATAGGTACTTCCAATAGAACTTCATAGCCGATGACAAGAGCCAAGCCAGAAACTAGCCAAAGCCAACAAGCCCAAAAACCAACTTTTATCTCATTGCATTAGCGCACTCCATGCTTTTCTACGAGCGAACCCCCGTTCTATCGCTCCAGAATCCTTAAATTATCGCTTATTTATGCACATCCCTATAAAATATCCCTCTAGTACCTACCTTCCTAAATATAGTGTACTTTATATATACTTATAATGATCAGCTATATCCATTTAACCAGGCCTCTTTCCTAAATTCATGCTAAATCAATAGCTGCAGGATAGCAAAATATAATCAAATTGACCTTTTATCTCTTTCCCTTCATAGAAACTACATCTGAAAAACTGTTAAGTCTTCCTTAGAAATTTTTCATACCTACCTCGGCAAAGAAATATTAATGTGCGTTTCATCTATTTTCACTCATTTTGTCCAGTAGCTACAGACGTATAACCCAAAATTGTAATTATTTTCTGCCTAGAAACTTCTAGTAGGTTTAGAAATAATATTAATTCCAATATCTAGAAGCGATTCTTATGTAGGCACTTTTTTATACAGGATATATATGGTGCTAATAATGTTAGCTAACGATAAGTAGAATAAAATAGCATGCCAAGTTATTCCTTAAGAAGGATTTGAGTTGGGAGTAGGATTAGGATTCCGCTAATGAATGCGATTCATTGAATAGAGTCCGTTGCTTGCTTTAGCCTGTCTGTTATGTCGCATTATGAGATAAATTCGACTTGAGGAATTAGGTGGGTGGAATAGAAAAAGAAAAAGTCGAGTGTTGGCTTCACTGTGCATGTTCACAGTGATAGTAAGTTATTAGTCCTCTTCCCGCTGCTGAAATGAGAGAAAATCGTCTTTGGCCACTAACTTCTTCTCTTTCTACCATATACAATCTCATTATACGACTATGCAGCGATTTTGTTCTTTGTGTGATACGTTTCGTTGATCAGATTGCTTGAATTCAATTCCAAGCAATGAGCACGAGCTTTTCTAAATCCCATATATATGTACCTTTCATTTTCGACAAAAAATACAAGCACGCTATATTGACATAACTAACATTAGATATTCTTACGGACTAAATCCCCAAGAGATGATCTATTCATATCAGTAAGATATATTAATCTCAATTGCAGATTGCATAACATTAGTAGGCATTGGAAAACATAATTAAAATTAAATGAAAAATAATTCCGATGATTTTTTACTTTGTGTGTTGTAATGGAACTTTTCGTTTGGCCATTCTGTGAATAGTTGGAAGAAAACTCCATAATATGTATGTGAATAGAATTCCAAAGATGATTATCATAAGCTTAGTTTGTATGGTAGTAGGAATAAGTAGTGCTTATAATGAGTAAGAAAAGGATACAGGGAGTGTGTATGGTGTATAATCGAATATAAGGGAAGATTGAGTGAAAGGAGATTTGGGAAATTCCCTTTTTATTCGTTTCTTGTGTATATTGCGGTGGAGGAGCTGATGCATAGAGTAAAGTTTTGTGTGGAGCTGTCTAATGTGCGATTCCTTTAGCCTATCTTTCTGTCAGAGAGAAGTACGTAAATAGTATACATAGTGAAAAAAAAGACATAGTATTAGATTCTTTGGTTAAACAGGAGTTTTCTATGTGACTTTCGCATTTAGTGTAAAAGAGGCGTAAGTAACGTATACACGGAGCAGATCAGTAGAATAAGGTGCTATGAGATTTGGGTTAGTTTTCTTGGTTGGTTGTCTTGAGGAGAGTCGTAGTCTGTTGAGTTGGAAATGGGAGTGTAATAATATGTAGTTGTAGTAGGTAGTCTAATAGTGGGAGTATAGTAGTTTGGTTGGTTGTTGAGGATAGAGAAGTAGAAGATAAGGGAGGACGGGAGGATCTATTCGTTTAATATCTAAGCGAAAAGAGAATTTCTTCTAGGAAAATATTATTCGAATTCCGAAAGGAATTTCATCAATAAATCTGCCGTATTTTCTTCTGTGGCTTAGGAGAGGAGACGTCACTATGAGACTAAGTTGACTTTGCTTTATATTATATTCTATGCGAATGTCTTCCGTTCAGGATTCCCACATAGTCTCTCCTTCCTTTTCTTCACAGAGTAAAAGAGGAGAGCTAGGCAGTGGTTTTGGGCTGTGGGATAAAGCTATGGAGGCTTGGTTAGTGGTGTAAAAGCATAAGAATACATAAGAAAAGAAGAAACTCCTCGCTATCTCATGTATTGAAAGTTAGGGGCTAGAGAGGAGAGAAGTTCTCAGTGTGCACGATGAGATATTCCCTCTTTCACTCTTTCTTCTCGAAGAATTCCTCAGACTGCAAAAAAGATGAACCATTTTAAGACAATTTCGCCATATATTTCTCTTTCTCCTTTGCTTTCACCACTTTAAGGCCAGAGTAAAGTAAAGTAAAGCAAGTGAAGTTAAATCAGGGAATACTATTATAGTACTTAGAGAGTAGTCGTTCTCCTCCGTTGATATGTATGATATGTATTATGTGGAGAGGATGGAGGGAGGAAGCTCGTGGAACTATTGCTTTGCGTTCAGTTGTCCTCTGTCATCCGAATGCAATAATATAAGTTGGATTTGAGTTGGACAAGACTTTGTTAGGACAGGACGCACTGTAAATGCAATGTGATGTGAGAAAAGAGAGCTGAGGAGTTGTTGAGATGAGAGCAAATGCTTTTATTCCAATTTTCTCTCAATTTTTTCACTAAAAAGTCTCTTTTGAAAGTTTCCATCAAGAAAACTTTTTGTAAATTCGATTGTGTCATTTGATGGTATACTTACTTGCTCGTAGAAGTGTTTTTCTCTCCGTTTTCTTCTTACTATCTTGTGTGTGTGTGGACAATTCGAGGTGATATTGGTCCTTCTAGCACTCGTCTTTGCCATGTCATACCAGGTATTAGCTACAGCAAACGAAACAGTAAATACACGAAAAAACACTATGCTGTCTTAAAAGAGCTTTTTAGGTCCATCCTACTAGCAAAACTAGCCTCTTTCCATCATAAAAGACTCCATCTAACATTCTAACTCTATTGAATTGCATTACAGACTGCCCAATGTCCTCTTATGACTGAGATATCCTAAAGATTCTAAGTTTCGTTTTCTTCATCTACTAACAGCTCTATATCACATTATATTACTGATATTATTGTTGGTTACTTGCAAAGCTCGTCTTCACAAATACCTTGGGATATTACTCACTTACTTAACTTACTTGCTTACATCACCTTTGCTTGCCGACTTCCTTTTATCTTACACATTCAGTCCTGTCATAATATCTTACCCACCAACAACACTTTTTTATTTTCTCTCACAAAAAATCCTTCCCACCATTTTCTCATCAATAATTCTATACTATTAATTATTCAGTAATTGATATTCAAATATTCCCGCCAAAGAAAATAAGATTGACATTAAGAAAATGAGAAATGTGAGTTGCTGGATTTATTTTGGATCTTATGACGGAAGTCTTTGAAAAGTATCATTTTCTTATGAAATCCTTTGCTATTATAGAATAAAAATGAAAACTCTGGCTTCCCTTCTTCTTCCTTGCTTCGTCTCGTCTCTGACTGAACATCGGCATATTATGTTATGTTCGCTTCTGGCTATTGAATTTGTATGTATGTAACTTCATGAAAGACGAAATGGACTTTATTCAATTCCCTACATTGACTTTGTCAGTAGCTTTGTCGATTGCTACACAAATAAAAATAAATTCGTCAAGTTACTCACAACTTTTCGTTTGCTTTCAGGAATCCTATCACGTGGCTTTTCTACACTACATTTCCCAATTGGTCACTTTTCCCTCTGCGAGAAAAATCTTGTTTCCTCCTTCACATCTTTAACTTACTTACATAGGTATGCATGTTTTGGGACAAAACTTTTCATTTTTCAATTTTTCTAACTTGCGTAGGATGTATAGCCACTCTTTTCAGATACCATTCACAAGGAGTAGCTACCTATCTCTGTACTACGTCAATCTAACCATGAATCATACATCCCAGCTAACTCACTTCAAAAAATCCAGACTTCTACAAATGTAACAAAGTTTCTCTCCTCCAGTAATCTTTCAAATACAAATAGTGAAGTACGTGTAGTTGTTATAAGACGTAGAGACTCACTCAATGGCTTCAGGAATCATAACTATGTATGCTCAATATTGTACTCCATGGCTCGACTCTGTATAATTCAAAAGTCCACCATGCAACTTTCTCCTATCAGTTTACTTTTCCTTTCGCAAACTTTTTCTGAGCAACCTGCCAGCAGAGCAAATCAAACCAGAGCATACGAATGTAAAGAAAAGTCAGCAATATCATTCTGTTTCTTCAATACAGTCAAAATATTTTCAGCTTGGACACATAATATATTTCTCAGAAATCTTCACTTGTAAAATTTACAGGGTATTCTAAAATAATGTTAAAAGCAACACCGTTGATTTCATCACATCTATTGCTTTAAGTCATAGTATTAATAAACTCAATAAAATTTAACCACCGGTGTAAATTGAGTAAAACGT
>JAAAYG020007400.1:0-20327 GCA_009936455.2 Tomocerus minor | reverse complement strand
ATAAAGTAGCAAAACTATTCGGGTAATTAATTAATGCTAAAATCATTTTCCGTGTTACACGTAGTGCATTTTCCATTAACACTTATGTTCAGATTGTAATCACAGTTTTATTTTATCAGATTTGGTAATGTCCTAGATTTCTTTAATCCTTTCTGACTCTTCCAATATCGGGTTTTACAAAAATACAAGGATTTGGGATTATTTAATATCTCTAAAAATCATGCATACTATTATAGAAAATAATGCTCAAGGCAAATACAAAATAATAATAAATGTGTCCATAATAGAAAAACCTGGTTGAATTTTGGAACATCGCATATAGAACGCAAGTACGTTATCTAACTGTCATGTAGACAAATACATACTTTGTAATTCATATATTATACGTCCATTATTCCTTAGGAAGTATAGAAGTACTGTACTTTACATTTATACATTACGAACTCATGCAGTCATAACAAAATGTCAATAATATTATACCGCTGCGCTGTCTATCTAATGTATTATGCATGAGGCCTATAAATATGTAATGTCATGTATCGTATACCTATTTGACCTTTTCGTTAAAGTACTTCAGCACAATTTGAACAACGTTTTTGCGAAAGTATTAGCCGATGAATTTCACACTGACCCGATCAAGTTCCGTTATGGTAGCAATCGTTAAACAAGAGCAATTCATTATTATTATTCATTATTGACAAAGGACAACATGAAGTAGGGAACTAGTGGCTTTTTCTAAAAATAATACATAGCTATACTTATTCAAGGACTTCTATGCCTAGTAGATGCATAAAATCTTATCCCACATCGGATGAATTTTTGGATGTCTCTGTCCCCAATTCATGTATTTGGTGTTATTTTAATTGTAATTCTTGGAAATTCAAATACAGAGATAATTATATCTATGAGAGATTAGTATGTAGCTAGTTAATGAACTGTTGACATTGTCATCATACAGGAAAAAATGTAGATTAGGTATTTAATGCATATGAATTATATGGTGAGAACATAGAAAGTCCATTTGTGTTGAATGAATTATTTAGAATTAGGCAATAGGTAGGTACACTAATTGTCAGTAGTCATTTGGTATCAATTCATGATTTAGCAATGTACATTAAGCTTTTCTGACCTAAGAAAATTGTAAGGTCTTCTCGCACACGCCTACGTACAAATGAAAATAGTTCTCCGTAGCTAGCAACTTTGGTTGGACACTTTCTGTCTATTTGGCTAACCATTTTAGAGGATTGTGGTTAGAGAGAGAGTCTCAGAGCATTCAGACAACTATTATTATTATTTCACTCGAGAGAGACAGAGAGACACAGGAAGCTAAAAGAGCAAATAACACTTGACAAGTATAAGTGCATATATAGGAATGCTCTTACTACTGAATATTGTACAGTACAGCAGTAGTACGAAAGAAGTTGTGCATTGCATTGCAATCTTATTATACAAATGGTCCTTAAAGAAATATGAAGGAGAAGAAGTAGGGCAGTTTAGTGAGAGAATAGTGAATAGACCCAGGTGCAAAATCGTACCCTGTTACCCTAAGTACGAGGACAATAGCTGAGTTACGTAGTTCAGTCTGACGTTTAGTATTTATGAATGCTGTATATCTATGTCCACCGCGCTACATACTTCAAAGAAATATGCAATTCGTACAATTACCTCCATAAGTTTACTAACCTCACTTCAGTTAAATATCTACTGCCACACCAGGTAGTTTGCATTATGTAACTCCTTTGACTATCCCACATGTTTTATGCACAAACACCTTCGGCTCTATTTTGCTTGAGGATAGTGCGACGCCACAGAAAAGCAAATACTTTATGCATGACATTTGATAAAAATTTATGGAAGTTAAGAACAGTTGAATAAAACCATTCCAGTCCAAATATATCTCAAGTAAAAAGGAACCGATTCCTCGTAAATTCTAATACATTTTCTACTTTTCCATTCTATGTTTACACATTTAAAGCAGTATTTGCCCTCATAAAACTAATAATAATATCGTCCACATTTCTTTGCACGGTATCTATTGTAATTATAATTCCATGAGTCTTGCATCTTTTGTGGGCAGAACATTTCCATTACTAACATTTTTTAAGTGCATTTTTGTAATGTAAAAATTTATTTATGCAATTTCCTTGTTTTGGCATAGTGTACACTGTACATGCATACCAGTGTATGTCTGAGAACATCCATTTCATGTTGCGAATGCAAATACAATAGAACGACTACGAATATAGTTATGTGGGAGAACTTATCAATGAGACAAGTCAGGATACGCATCTTTAATTCATTAGCCGCTTTTGTCATTCCTTTGTATGTTGTTCCTTATGGTTAAGGGAATGCAAAAACAATCTGACTAATTGAATGGACTGTGTCAATATCTTCTATCGGTCGGTATGTTGGAATTGGATAAAATTGATTGTTACCGAATGGGGATGTACAAAATTATTAATTGCTCCATTCAAACATAGCCACAGACATCGTAAATTATGGTCATTCCGATTCGTGAATGCACAATAATATCTAATGCATGAAAATAATTACATTAGCTTCAATATCAATTGATATGTACGATATCTAATGTCATTCTCATCTTCATTCGTGCCATTTTAGTTTCTTCTTACAGTAGGGTCACTGTGGTCTGCTGACTGAAGTAATATATTGTGAAAATTCTACGAAACTTAATTAGAGACTGTACTAAGCAGCGTAATATTGATTCTCATGTGACTCGTCTTTGCCTTCCTACCTACTTTTATGCACTAAATATTCAGTAAATATTATTATTTTAAGGATTGATGATAATGAAAAACTTCTGTATGTATTTCTTGTACATAGCTCTTGCAAACAGCAGAAGAGCAGTAAGTACATAACAATTTAGGATTATTGTTTGTGCATGTCTGTTTTCTTCATCGAAATTCGTTATGTCTATTAGTGGAATAAGTGTACAACGGAGACAAGAACCAATAAAGAAAATGCATAAAATAAGATTAGAAATTCTAAACGTGCCATAGTTTGCAGGTATTTGTTTACTTTTATCTGCATTCAATGTTAGGTAATGTAAAACCAGTAGGTAAGAGTCTAATGACTCTGGATTGGAAGTGTGCATGGAATGGCTAAGGATTAGAATGAGGAAACAGATGCCTGCATGAAAAACAGAATTGTTGTATAACAAAATGATACGTTGTAGGCAGAAGTAAAATTTGTAACTATTGAAATGCACATGTACATTCATTCACATTTCAGTAAATGTTCTCGTTGCATACAAATTGCTTTGGCGTTTCTCTCTGCTTTTCCTTCTAAATTGATTGCTCCAGACTGAATAAAGTGGTCGGATATTAGTAATTGAAGGAGCAGAGAACACGGCACACACTACCTAGCTACATCAATGGCATTCCCCTCTTTTTACGATCAAATATTATTATTGCGGGAATGTTCATGCTTCTAATAGTATGTGGAAGGCTAAAAAAAGAGTATTATAAGGATAGTAATACTAATAATAATGATAGAGTTTCCCTCAGCGTCCATGTAGTCATCAAAACAATAAAGCTTGGGTTAATAAACGCTAATCTAAGTATTTTGTTTTAGCCGCTGCACATTTTCTTAGAGACTAATAAGAGCTAGGGATGTTTTATAGACATTAAGTGTAGCATGCTGATTGTCAGTAGAAAATAGTACTTGGTATAGATTCGATTGTGATTTCGTTGAATGAGAAATTCAGGTTTTGTTTCTTAGAATTTGGAAGATGGACGATAGGCATATCCGACTAACGATGCCTTTCTTTGCTACTTAGGAGATTTGAATAATTAAAATGGACCGAGGAAAGGATGTCCATGAATCGAAGTTGGTTTGGCCAATAGAATCTACAGCCAATTTCTTGTATAATGCTGTCTTAGAAAAATATTTTTACAAATAGATACATAGAAAGATAAATTAGAAATGAGATGGGATAGTATGGGGACGGGAATGTTTTCTGTGTCTGAAGAATCTGGAATTTGGATGAATAGAGTTTTTTTTCCATGAATTCTGTACTAAACATGGATTTGGAACAGACGTCGTAGGTAAGTTGTCTAAATTCTGTCACCTAAATGGAACTGCACTGTGTTTATAGACAAATGTGTCTTTTTTTGTGACACATATGTAGTTGCTAGTTGCTCTGTCCGAAGTTCATAACGTATCCTTGTATTTTACGTTGAGTACGTTTTATTTTGCAGTTTGATAGATTCGAGAATAATGGACGTTAGGATTTAATGGTCTGGAGAAAATTATTGGAGTTGTATGCAATAGGGGACGTAAGCTAATACATAATCAATTATTTGTGGGAATTTGATGTGACGAGGACGACAGAAAGGAGCAACATAACGGAAAGAATGGACGTATGTAAGTAAACGTGAACGAGATATGTCAACTGAACTTTGTACATAAGACAACGCACCACATCAACTGCTAACGTATTGTTAAAGCTACTCGAGAAAAAGGAGTGAACCAACGTATATTATACACAATCGTAGGAATAAAAGGCTATCGATTTTAGTTTTGTGCGACGACGACCACGATACTACATACGAACATACACCTGACTTGACTTGCTGGCTGAATGTAACGACTTTGGTCATTACTTTACTATCCCCCTAACTAAATCAAGCTTTAAGCCTATAATATACTAACGGAGATATTTCTTTCTCTTTGATTGCCTTTTGCTAACATAAAAAGCTTCGCTCTGCTCACTCCTGTACTTCAGTCGCTTGCTAACATTTTTCATTTAAGAACGCTTGGAATTTCCCTGCCTTTCACTTAAGTGCAACTCGAACTTAAGCCGAGTTCACCAAACTGTACGTCCCTACAGCAATACAAACAGAGCAACAAAATGTCCCTCTTCAATTCTTTCCTCTTTTTATTAGGCTAAACTACTTTGTCTAAGGATTAGCCTCCGAATTTCTTTCAAGATCCACATTGACAACTTTCTCTCTGCCACTTCATTGTTAGCTCCTGTTGGTTTTGGTGTGACCGTCGTGTTCCTCGAACTTCTTTGTCAACTATGTAGAGCTCTCGAGTGTGTCGGGGAAAAGTGATAAAGCCGGGTTATTTTATAACTACGCTTTCTATTGGACTTTCACTTCATTTCCAAATTATTTGTTCGTTGTTCTTCTTTGAGAATCGAATTTACACACAAAAATACAAATTATTCAGGGTCTGACTCTATTTTGCCAATTTAAATCATGGGAAAAGTGTGATTTTATATCATTGTCATTATGATGGCAATCACACAGAATAACGTTTATATTCACAGCAGTCCTCCAAAAGGTAATACATCATAATTTTCCTGATAAATCGATAAGAAAATTAAGACAGCACGATTGGAGAAAGTGAACTTTCTCCTGTTTTTATGGGCTAATCTGAAATTTTCATGTTTTGCTACTTAGCGGTTTCCGGTCAAGGAGCCGCAATTCGCCAATGGGTGAAAAACGGCGATTTAGAAAAACTAGAAAATGTAGTTCTGGAAGGTCAAGGAGCCAGACTCTTAGGACTGATGGAATCCACCGGTGACACGAAAGTTAAGGCATTTTTACGCTCGATCCCAGGCTACATGGCCAAGGTTGACCTCATACATGATGCAGGTTCGTTTAAAAATTTATTTACAGCATGAGTTTCAAAGATTATTAGTGTTTCAATAAGTAATTTTGACTTCACGTCAATACCTAAGCATTAGTGGGGTTTACCTGTCTTAAGGTTTTATTGATAGTGTCAGCAGGGAACACGAATGGTCCATAAACCATGTTTGCACTGTAATTTTACTTTAACTATGCCTATTTGTTCAAATGTCTCTTTAGCTAACAATAACAATATAAGATAATGCAGACAAGTCAAATATACTTAGTTTATAATGCCACAGTTTACACCGGTGTGACAGAATATGCATTTATCTATTTTCTGTCCATTACGATTTATGAGTTTGCATTCTTACTCTAGAACAAAAAAATTACTTATTCGTTTATATTTTGGACATGTGTCAGTTAAGAGTCTTTTTATTTTGTCATTAAGATAATTTAACACATGCTTAAAACATGGGTGAAACTCACTCCCTTTCTCTACATCAAAATAAATCATCGCTTGAGTGCATGAGTCATGTAATAATACGTTCCATACTTTAACTGCTGACCACACTCAGTAATTATTATGCTAAAAGCGGAAAGAGAACGTGAATATGAGCATTTGCCTTATTATATGTATTGATTCTTTTAAAGTTGTACGAGGAAGCCTTCGAGAGACACAGGCTTTAATTGACAAACGAAAATTGGCCACAGCTCGGGATGCCGTTGGTAGAGGAGTGGGACACAAGGCAGTTCTTTACAACCACAAGGCTGTCGTCGAATGGCTTGCAAAGAAATACCCAGAAACCATCCAAATTAAAGATAATGTAAGTCTTTCAAAAATATTTACATCCAATTAAAATGAGTAGGCAGGTCCACGACAAGACCTTTTGTTCAAAAAATGATTTCAAGGTCGGATTACACCTACATTAATAATTTCTGGTAAAATCTGGACCAAGCATTTATTCGTTCCATTGCATAAGATAAAGCTTTCAGTAATTTATCTTAGAGAGGCATAAATAAAAGCGAGGAAAAATTGGGTAATTCGCCTTTCCTTTGATTATGCTAAGTTAAACTTTCATTCTATCAATATCAGATGTAGGTATAGGTACGTAGATGGTGGCTATAAGTAAATACTCGATAATTTAGGATAGGACAATAGGAACGAGGTTGCAAGCCCAATTCAATCCATCTAATATTACATCAATAGTACAGTATATTGCTAGTAATACTTGTAAATGATAATGTGATGTGTTTCGAAGATAGGAAAAAGTTGTCGAGAAGGGAGCGTATAGATTACGTTTAGGTAGGTACTAGGCACTAAAAGGAGCTAGCTTCCTTGCATTGCTTTCCCTCCTTTCTTTCCTTCTTCATATTCCAACAAATACGTATCAGCCATTGTTTTGTCAGTCAACAGTCTAAAATCCCCCATTGCATTACTTGACACAAAAAGACACTAGTCTAATTCCATCCGTTGGTTGTCTGGCATTTTTGACCATGCTACATAAACAAAACCGGTCAGCACCAATTTCTTTCCATCCATCCATATATGTACATGTATATATGAGGAAAAGGCTATAACTTCTCTATAGGTATGTACAAATAGAAATATTATGTTAGTTAAGCTATTGATTTTGCATATGAGAGCGACCTGAATCAATTCAATTGAATTGAATGTGACTGACTTGTAATTTATAGCATAGGAACGTATTGCGTTGAGCCTACTTCTACTCTCTACGCTCTATTTGTGTTTTCCAACAATAAGTGTAAATCGTACCAGACAGACACTACCACGACTAATAGATACTTTTTCTGTGTGTTATTGCACATCCCTCGTATTATCTACTATAGAAATAGTGGGAATACATCCCACTCTGTATATGCAGTTACAAAGTGGAATAACTAACACAGATAGGAACAAACTCGGTTAAATATGTGCTTACGCCTATATTTCTAGAATATCATGCAACGTAATGCCTTTGTCCTTTTCACTTGGCATAAATACATTTTTCATTCTGCCAATGGATTGCTTAATACGTGAATATTGTTGCTTTGAAGCTTGACTTCCCTTTCCCCTGCCTTTAGAATCCTTAGCTAATGTAATGTAATGATACGTAACGCTATTATCCCCTTATTACACATTTAGGATTTAGCAGAACTGGACTTTTGTTCTATTCTCCTCGCAACTTTTTTGTGTCGAAACATTTCTTTCGCCAAACTGAAATATTCCAATCCTCTTACATTAGTCATGCCTTACATTGCCCCCACACAACTCATTACTGTACTTTTACTACCAATAAGTCTCTTGCATAATATTAAAAACCAACCTGGCCATTATATTTAGTTTTGTTCGAGTAGATTTAAGAGCTATTGCCCAATTTACACACAATTCTCTATTATAAAACACACATGTGGATATATGCAGTGTAAAAATGGGTGAAAGTAAATATTTGATAGCTTATACCTTGCTTTTCACACATTCGATATCCCTGAGCAAATAATCGAAGCCAAATAACTGAGTTGGCACACACTTTCTATGTTCAACCAAAATGAGGCTCCCCATCCATAATAATTTACTGATTAATACAAAATTCACAAGTGTTCTCTTCTGTGTTCATCCTTCAGATCCTTTAGATATTTGCTACACGTATATTTCTTTTCTTGCATTATTTATTCGATATAATGACATAATATTAGTACTGCACTACATAGCTATCGACTGCTAGATAACGATGGCACTGGGCTACTAAAACTTTACAAATGTAGTACAAATACAATAACACAAATGCACCTGGAATCCTAGTGATTTACTTTCACCGAACAAAAGAAAAGTCACATATGTCAGCTTCTGAGGGCTACTACAAAGAAAAGGAAAAGTACTCATGTTATCACATTGTCTGATATATATACTTACTTTTACAACGTTCTAAAAATGCATAGCCAATGCAGAAGGCTTTTACCTTGCAAAACTTGGCCATAATATTATAGGCTTTGTATTATTTTGTCATTTTGGGATTCGTTATTTGACAACTTGAGTCCGGTACCTAAATAATGACTTTTACTATAATGTCATGTTGTCCTTGAAATTTGTGTCATGTTACCCATTAAAGATACTTCCCGTTTCCCTCTTCCATCCATTGCCTAACCAATTTGTCATGCTCCTACGCTAAATGAACTGTAATGGCGTAGAAGCGGAATTGTTACTTTCTCCCTAGGCAGAAACATGGCAGACAAAACATCTACTATTGACGAATGCCTTGCGTAATCACTACAGTTATTCCAAAACATATTAATCAGAGAAACTGTTATTCTCCCGATTTGTGTAAGGCTACAATTATCTAACACAATGTATCAACTATCAACTTACAACGACTTTCACTATGTAATAATACAATGGAATCCTACATTTAATGATCATTTCAAGGTATAGTAAAAATGTAGCAAAATGTAGAATTGCAAGATTAATAATAACGAATCTGGAACAGTCTCTAATTTCCTATGCTTGTCTCTCATTTGTCAGACTAAAAGCCAATTTGTGTTCTGCCTCATATAATTAAAGATGTAGTAGTGGTAGCATTACAAGTGACTACATATTAGTAGCTAATCATTTCTTTTTCCAGTCTATGTAATGAGGTGAACAATAAATGTTTCGTAAAATTATAATTAGCATTCAGATGTTTATAGCGATTAAATTATATATGTACATATTCATTACCATTTAAAGCTTAGTAAGTGCTGCATACATTCATAAGGTGTATCCAACGCTTGCCCTTTTTGTTTCAAATATGGTGCTCATATAAATCATTACTTTGCTAAAAATAGATGATTTATAATCATATCAAGAGATATTTCCAGAATGCAAATGACTTTGTGCGACATTGCAGAAAAACGAAAACAACTTAACATTAACCTTGTTATTGAAAGTTTTAATATTATATTTTTATTATGTGTTACAATTCAAATGGGGAAAACTTATGTATTATGATTTTTTTAGGAATCCCGTACTCCTCTGCATTACACAGCTTCTTTGAAGGACAGTGAAGATATGTATGATCTGCTGGTGAATCTCGGAGCAAATACTGAGTCGGTTGATATTCATGGTCGAAAGGCTATTTATTATATTAGTCACCCTGAAGAACTAGATATTGAAGGGCCGAACAGCACTAACCAAAACAACCGTAGTTTTTCTCGAGGAAAAAGGAGAAAGATTTCGCCGATTTCCCCAAAAGTCGCAGGTTCGTCGCTATTTGATTCTGTTAATAATAATTAGTTAGTTTTGCCTTGCTAGGTAATTGCGCAACGACAATGTTCGGAACAACCTTCGTGTATGTGTTTTTATTTTTGTTTATATATACGATTTTTAATGGGGCGAGGTCATTCCTCCACTACGCCATGTATGAGCGGCCATTTGTAGATTAAGATCGCATTAGTAACTCTACATTTGGAGCAATAACTACAGCACTTCATTTAACCGTGAAAGAATGTATGTATTTAGCGAGGCTATATTTTCATGAGCCCTATTGTTTAGACTGATATAATAAACGCAAATGTGTCCAGACACATTAAGTTAAATGCAAAAGGTGCAGGCCTTGTACTTTCACACTTTTATATTCTACTCGTCGTACATGCATGTGTATAAATGTAAAATTAGAGAGACAAAAGGGCTATTACTCAGTTATCATGCACTTCTATTTTATTTATGGACCTCATAGTGTACTTTGACTATGGGGTCTGTAGTTTTAAAGATTTACAATTGTTTAGAATAGTTGATTGCCAGTTGGTTTGGAAAGTGCAATGTTTTCTGGAGAAAGTGCAGGGCGTGTGTTAGGACAATTACGTTTTCTACAACGAGCTGTGAATAACAAACTCCAGTTGAGGAATGTCTCTCTCTTGTATTCTTAGCAGGCTTCCCATTTCTACATAATATATTTTCTGCACAATGCACTACTAATGATTTGATATTTCCGCTCTCGCCGTTTGTATTCACTTCCCTTTTTCTTTCGCTTTCTCTTTGTTGCACCAAGGAATTAGTGGAAATGAAGTGACGTACTGGAAAATGGAAAACATAAACCACTCTATGTAATTTCCTGAATGTTGAAAAATAATGGAACTCAATCTTACTTGACAAAAGCCCTTGTTCCCTATCATTTTATATTATCCATGTCTATAAAATTACTACTGAGGCAGTGAAAATGGCGAAATAGATATTTTTAATATGTCTGGGGGATTTGTAAAGCTTTGTAACATTATTATACCTATATGTATGATATACCATAGTGTAATTGACTGAATCTAGCTATTTTGTTGGTTTCTTTTTCTATAGGAATGTCACCAAATATTACAAGAGCTCAAATTCGGATTTGGATTCATGAGCGTGACATCTCAAAATTGGAGAGAATAGTCTGGGCTGGTAATGGAGATAAGCTCCTATTAGAAACGACGAATAATGCAAAGATACGAAAGTTCCTTGACAATGTACCACATTTGCTATCCAGAATCAAAAGCATTCATAAGGCTGCAATACACAATGATGTTGACTCGCTAAAGGTAACATTACTTATAATTACCAGCTTGTTTCTCCAGGAAAAACATGATTTTCGTAAATAGCAATTAAAGTTTGGAGAAAATATTTTGTTGGCTTGCTGTTTATCCTGCGATCCAAACTGTACACTTCCATACTGAATAGAATGTAAATTGCTTTTTGTCGCAACGTAATGGAAAATAGTCTGTGGGAAAGGAAATGTAGCAAGTGGAGAGTAAACGGCTTATAATATGTTTCCATTCTTATTTTTCAGGATTTAAAAAGAAAAACAGAAGTAGATGAAGTATTTACAGCAAAAGATTCCCACGGGTTGACAGCAATGCACAAAGCGGCAGGACTAGGGCATAGAATTGCCGTCGAATTTTTTGTTTTGGAAGCCGGGTCGTTAATAAATGAGCCAGACAATGAGGGAAAGACGCCATTGCACTACGCAGCGAAAGATGCAACCATGTACAACTTTTTGAAGAGATCTGGAGCAGATGAGACAATTCCTGATTTGAAAGGAAGAACTCCGAGCTACTACAGATCTCACCAAACCGAATTCGATACACGATATCTTAGACATATCCCCGATGCTCCTCGTGTCAGTGGTGATATAATAGGTTGGGATCGCGGTTTCAGCCCCCAGTCTTTAAGCCAAAAACGAAAAATTTCCTCAGGAGAATTCAGTGGAGATGGTAATGCAGATACAGAAAAAGAAGAGCCAGAAAATGACGATCCTATCACAATGGAAAGTATCCTAGCTTCAGCAACTAAAGTACGGAGAACGAGTGATGTCGACGAAGAAGATATTGGAAAATATGATCTTAACACTAATTTTGATATTCGACCAGAAGAGGATGCTGGAGAAGGCAATGCTGAAATGCCTCCTTCAGAACCTTCGCCAGTGCCACCAAAATCAACACCACAAACACCAAAAGCAAGTCCTGTGCCCCCGAAAAGCCCAGTTCCTCCTGCCTCAAGCCCTGCACCACCAAAAAGCCCTGCACCCCCTCAGTCAAGTCCTGTACCCCCAAAATCTAGTCCAAGGCCACCAAGTAGTCCTAAACCCCCGAAATCAAGCCCAAGACCTCCAAGTAGTCCTAAACCTCCCCAATCTAGTCCATTCCCACAAGATCCGTCTCCCGGTCCTCCCGAAGAGGTTGAAGGACCAGTGGAGGTTGAAGCAGAAGAGAATCCCGAACCACCACCAGAACCAAAAAAGAAAAGTGCGTATAGATCACCATATTTAAACAGACCAGCTCCTCCACCCAAAGATCCCGAGCCTGAAGGTGAACCAGAACCAGAAGAGGATATCGAAGAATACATCAAAAAAGGGTAATTATTTATTTTTCTTATATCACTGTCGTTATAGTCAGATTACCTTCAAACATTCTGATAACTGGATGTCATAAAAGAAAAAAAACAACCTTCATCCACTTTTAGAACAACATATAGAACCTAATTTATAATCAAACGATGTATCTGTAATTGTTGGAGTCTCGTCATTACAGTTGACACAAAATTATTTTATATGCTTCCAGCATATAAAAGATTACTAAATTCTTCTCTAAATTCCTCAATAGATATAGGATAGTTCTTTTGGGTTTCAGTAGGAAAATTGACAATTTCACCATCTTCTTCGGTCAAAACTTTTTACTGCTGTTTTTAAACGATTCTGGAGCTGAATTATATTATACGGACTTTTTCCGTAACCCATACTTTTGTAGATATTAAAACCCTGGATAGCAGGTCCCTAAGCCAAAAAGCGAATTCCACTTAATTTATTGCAGTGATAATGGGACGGGACTCATGTAATTAGGATGATGAAATGATAATATATTGCCGTACTCTCTGGGAGTTCAGCCGTATTTAATTGTCAACCCAGAAATTAGAAGTATTCATCATTCATATATAATTCATAGATCAAAATGCAGCAGTCCGCTGAATAAGCCATGAAGTAGGTCCTTTGAGTGTCATCAAAGTAAGTACACCTACTGTGAACATACTTGTTTCTCCAACCAATCAAAATAGTTGAAAACTACGTTATTAACAAGTTCTTTTCACGCTTTTGAAAGTAGGTTCAAGTTTAAAAGAGTATAGTTAAGTGCTAGATATAACGAGTGCGAGAAGAATGGGATATAATTAAACAATCCTCGCCAAGGTTGATCGATTGAGAAAGCTGACGCGAACATCATCGAACCACATTCCTATTAAAATTAAGGATAAACGCGGCCATTCCTTTTTATCATCAGTAAATTACTAGGTTTCTCTTATCTTTATTGGCCTGCACTTTTTACATAACATTATTATGTAGTTTCTATGTACAAATATAGTTTTAATTCGCTATTTTTTCCACAATTCTTTATGGCAAAACTTCTATAACTATTCGGATAAGTATCGAATATAATAATAATATTTCGGCAGACATTCTGCAGACATGGAAGCGATAGTCACAGCCACAAAAGCTTTCTTATGTTTTACTCACGCAACAATGAATAAGTAATTAGCGTTGCTTTACAGCTGGCCCACAAAATGTCTTCAAATCGACATAATATTTAGTTTGCCTTAGTTAAATATCTTAGCACCCATTTTACTAATAACACGTCAAACTACATGCAATTCATATTATAATGCGATGACCAATTTTTTCTATTATGTATCATTCCAAAAATCCAACTATTGCACATCCAAAAATTATATTTTATTAGCAAATATCGATTAGTTGGACTTTTACCCAAAATACTGAAATTCATTTTCATAAACTATTTCAACTTTGACTTCGGTAAAGTTGGATTCGAAGAAAATTAAATTATCATGTCCCTAGCATCAATATCCACCTTTGACTTCTGTTACTGTTTCGAACAAAAAGACGTGATGTGGTATATGACCTATTTCTGACTTTTATCATTTCTTTCTAATTAATTTAGGCTAAGTAATTATTAGACTAACATTTACAAGAAATAGGTGTGTATTGGGTGTGTATGGTATTCAGTAAAAACAGCACTTGCACATTCAGACTCATAGACACTGTCGGTGGAGTTTTTTTAGTATCTTTTTCCAAGTAATAGGCGTGTCTTGTGCTCGCTGGTGCGGTGTATTAACAGTGAATTAATGGGCGTCAGTCAGCTGTAAATCCCGATCTATAGGAAAACATCTATCAACATTTTACTTTGTTTACAGCGCACACAATATTTTACGCATATCGGTTCGGTTTAAATACATAATTAAAACCTACACATCCCAACTCAAGCAAAAGGATGTTTATGGTTGGGGCCATCATTGCGCAGTCTATTTCTCGCAAACCTTAAGATTTTTATCATGGTACAGAAATTACTACCGAATTTATACTCGAGTATTTAATTTTGTATACAAAATCAAGACCCAAATGCAAAGTCTCCGAAAAGGCTGGCAAAAAGAGCTTTAACTAATTACCCAGTTACTGAGGTATCTATAACTAAAATGAATTCACCCTGAAAACCAAATGGTACAAGTACTAGCACTATATAGATAGCATTGTCTCAGGCTTGAATAATTTTAATTTCATGGTAGCAATGTACAAAAGTGTTGCAAATTGTATGAAAATGAGCTGTAAGTCTGAGTTTCAATAATTAATTTTGCTTCATTGACCCAGTGACATGGAGAAGCTGGTTGACCGAGTTCTCGAAGGCCGGGGGAATGAGTTGGTGGGGAAGGAGAGTGACAATCCTGAAGTTCAAGAGTTTCTATTAAATGTTCCAGCATACATGGTACGTACATAAAAGAAATGAAGTTGAGCCACTTCTTTTGTGTAGATAGTAGATATATACACTATTTGCACACTTTTAATTATGTAGTAGCTAATTCTTCTCTAATATGAACACCAACGTAGTAATAGGCTGTACTGTTACTCGTAAACGGTGACAGAGAATTTATAAACAATTTCTGGATTGCCGAAACCTATTTTCAAAGGATAGCTAATTAATGTTGTATATAGCTATAGACTCGTGCGGATAGCCAGAATTAAATATCGATTTATAAATGGACTTAAGGTAGGTAGCTTTGTAGGAAAAATTTCTCCATTTGCGCTATGAGTGTATCTGCTCTGATTATGAGCATGGATAGAGTGTTATGAAATATTTATTTTCTCACTAGGCGAAGATTGCTTCGATCCATAACGCTGCCAGCTCAGGAAATTTGCGTGACTTGCAAAGTCTTCTGGACAGGAAACGCTTGGCACTGGCTCAAGATGAACATGGGCGAGGGCCCCTTCACAAGGCTGTTTTACATTATCATCCGGCTGTGGTTCGCTATATGGCATCTAATTACCCACAGGTAATTACGAGTATCCATGCTTTCGTACTATATAGGCATGTGTGTCACACACAATGTAACAAAACACAGCTTGAACACTTTTGGAACTCTATGCAGAATCAAAGAGTTATTAAATTGTTAATGGAAAGTGCTTACGCAAGCAATTGCTGGTAATAACGCTAATTATCGACATGCGAAAATTTTGCAACATATGACGAAAATTACCAATATCCTCATGTGAATTTTTTCAGGCACTTACTTTGGTGGATAAAAATAAGCGTTCTTCTCTTCATTATGCGGCAACTCTTCCTGATTCCGGAGTTATGTATAAAACTCTCATACAAACGGGCGCTGATCCAAATGTGAAAGATAAGATAGGAAATACCCCTGGAATTTACTTGCGGCGAAAGGATTTGTTGACGCATGCTGAATTACTGAGCGCAAATCCAGCAGCTGCTGCTCCAAAGAGTGTCAAGAGGAATAAAAGCTCCGTTGACACATGGGAGAGACCACCAAGTACTCTTCAGGATAAAAAAGGTGAACGAAAACCACAAAGATATAGAATACGGAAAAAATAAATTTTTGCAATCCACATATTCTCATGCTTAATATTTAAATGCCTCAAACCATAAATGCCTCTATTCTATAGATACATACTTTTCATTAAAATAATTCTTTCCTTTTGATATCAAACTTGGCTTGTATTAGAATTTAGAGCTGGCAGCTGAAAGATTTGTCCATTTATATTTATTTACTATCTGCTAAAATAATCAGCTAAAAATTGTCAGTTATGTGTTTCCTTTGTCTTGCCCGCATCTTCTGGATTTATCAGACCTGTGGTGTCAAATGTTATGTCAATGTCAGTCTCCTTTGTCTATCTACCTTGAAAATGATTTTATTTGCTAAAATTATGTCTGAAAATGTGTGTTTGGTCTTTGTCTTGTGTTTGTTTGTTATTTTCGTTCTGGAATTCGGGTATCGGTACGTTTTTCGGATTAAAGCACAATGATCGTTTCCAATTAAAAAAATCAATTGCTGTTTTACCTACCACTTTTCACACAATGCACTTGCCAGAATAAAAATCCAAAAAAGAGTAGTACCTAACCAGTAAACATTAGCAGTGACAAGCCAGCCGCCAGCACTTGAAATAGAAACGACGGAACTGTCAACTTTGGAAACCTACTATCATCAGATAAGTAAGGAGGAAGGTCTTTGGGCGCGTACTTGGAGGAAACTTTTGTTGACATCTGCACAGAACTCTACTACTGCAAAAGCTTACGTCAAGAAGTATTTGACAGAAGAAATTTTCCAGGAAATCAAAACAAGGTCAACACCAAGGTATGGAGCCACGCTTCTAGACTGTATCAAGTTCTTTCCACAGTATTTCCTCGTTGCTCCAGATCCGCATTGCTATATGACCTTTAAGGAAGTATTCCTACCCGCAATTCGCGATCACAACGGCCAGCAAAATGTGCCCATAATTCATCCGTCTATGGTTTTCCAAGGTTCGTGAGCTACTCAATCAATCAGTGTGACTCTTTTTTATTGCAGTTCAATATTAGCCCTCCGAACGCTAATTTATATTCCCTATCAATCAAGTCTGTGACATTTTCACTTCAACATATTATGAATGTGTTCATTTGCAGGGCAAATTCCATTACAGGAAGATATTCCTGTTGTAGACCTTCCGAGTAAATTCGTTGATCAAGTGCGAGTACGTCTTTCCAGAAACATTCGACCCTTTGCATTCGTTTCGTTATTTAAAAAGGAAGATTTGATGGAAGTTCATTTACTGTTGACTAAATTGCTGACGCATGTTGGGCCGGATTGGGATCTGTTCGAATTAGAAACATTAGATAAAGAGCAAAGGGACGAGCTTATTAACTCCAGAAATCTTTTGATTCCCGATGTAAACATGCATTTTCTGTTTTCTAGTCTGTAGTAATCATTCTATATTTATTTTATGAATTATTCTGAAAATAAGAAGAAACTATTATATAATAGGCAACTAAAATCTCGCGATTCTGGCCAAAATCCCGTGCATTTATGTTGAGTCCTGATAACAGCATCCAGCTGTGGATTAATGCACAAGATCATTTAGACGTTATAGTCATGGGACGATACGGCAGACTTTGTCCAATTATGCAGACATTAGATGAGATATATACAAAGCTGGCGAGTCATGTAGAATTCCATTATAATTCACAAATTGGATTCCTTACTGCAGATCCTTTCCGCTGTGGTACTGCAATGAAGGTATATGATATATAGTGCTAACATCATGTAATACATGTTTACTCTGAAATTCTACACGTTTTATCTATGCACAAGTACAAATGGCAGACTTCCTACACTAAAATTAACTGAAATTCGTAATTTAATTACTGAATCATAGATAACATTCCGAATACGACTTCCTTTTCTGATGTTAGCACGGTCAGACCTAATTGCCGAATGTGAAAAGCTTCATCTTAGTATAAAGTGGAAAAAGGGCTATACAAGAACAGATGAAATAAGTCCTGATGACTGGATAGAGCTTGAAAATGTATACACGTACGGCTTCAATGAAAATGAAATAGCAGTGAGTATAGCCAAAGCTGTGAACGAATTAATTAAAATGGAAGAAGCATTAGCCAGAACTGCTGTTTTGGCTATCACGAAGCCGAAGAAGGATGGAAAATGAGATGAGCTTCAAAGAAACACCCTCCGTTGCAAAATAGACAGCAACTGCCTTTGCATTTCATTCTTTTTGGATTTATATTCTGCGAATATATTTATATACCTGACACATTTAGAGATTTATTACAGATTTAAAATGAATATATCTTTGCTACGGGCGCAGATATATTATATTGATGTGTAATGTACCTTGAAACTAATGAAAATTATCCATAGAAATCAAGTAACTGATATGAGATATAGAAAATCATCCATACCTGATATGAAATTAAGTATATATCATTAAGTATGCTCTACAAACATGAACACACTGCAAGATTACAAAATTTGCGATTAGTAGTGTGAACTTGTATTGTTTATACGTACAAGTGGAAATTATTCTTAGAAATTTACAAAAACTTACCTGATACCTTACACAATAGCTGATTATTAGGAAAAGGCAATGGAAATAAAGCTGAATATTATTGAAAAAATATATGTACGCAATAATTTGTTGTATTACTTAGTATGCCTTATTATTGCAGTCATATTCGATGATTAAGACTACGGCAATGATATTCTCACATCAGTTTGTATGATTATATAATAATTTCTAGCAAAACCGAGCAAAATTTTTTCTTGCCATTCACATTTCAGGTAATCTTAAAAAAATTTTCAATCTTGTCTTGTTTGTAATAGCGTGTGTTGCATTGCATGTCGTTTTCAATATCTTTTGTCTGCTAAAATAATTTGAAATTCAGTATATTTTGACTAATTTTCAATTTGTTTGCTTTGTAATAAGTGCAGCACACGCTAATTTCATGAGAGGATTGATTATTTTCAGCACGGTTTTGCATTGTCGTCGTCGTGATCTGAATATGACGTAGTGCTTTCGAATGGCTCTTTTGTTTTGCACCTATACTACTACAGAATTAACAGAATTACAGAACAATAAACGCTAATTGCTTTTTCGGCTTCGCCCTTTTCCGTATTGTCAGTAATGTTGTTTACTAATTGTGGTTTTTGGGATTTGTGGTCGTGTGAAATTATATTTGTTGAACTAATTTGTAAATATTGAAGTATGTTAATGAGATAATTTTGAATGTGCAGAGGGTGAGGAGGAAGCGTTTATTATTGAGTCCCCTGGGACGGAGGGAGATGGAGAGAAGTCCCAGTTCCCAGCAATCTGGTCAGAAGAAGGTAAATATTTGGCTTCAGTGCTAGGTGATGCTCTCGTCAAGGGTCTGACACAAGTCTCTCAAGAACGACCTGATGATCCTGTAGAGTACCTCGCTAATTTCCTGCGAGGCTATAGGAAGGGAGAGGCAGAAATGATTGTACAGAACAATGTTGTAGATGAAAAAATGGAAGAAGAGGCGGCTCCCGAGGAGGAAAAGATGGAGACTGAGGAGGAAGAAAAGGATGACAAGGCTTTAGCCATTGCAGCAGCAGCAGCCATTCCTGTAGCAGCCGCCGCCGCAGCAGCCGCAGCCACTGTTCATGAAATTCAAACCGAGGCTAAGCCCGAAGATGCAGCAGCTAATGAAGAGGCAGTTCCTGAAGAGACGGAAGAAACTGCCGCTGCCCCCGAAGAAGAGCCGATGGAAACTGCGGCGGTGGAAGAAGAGGCTCCTCAAGAAGCTGAGGAAGTACCTCCAGAAGAAAATCCGGAACCACAAGAAGAAGAAATGCCTGCTGCGGCTGAAGAGGAGGCTCCAGCTGAAGAACCCGAGGCTGCTGCTGCAGAAGAGGAGACTCCTGCCGAAGAAGCAGCTACCGTAGACGAAGAGGTAAAAGAGGAACAAGAGGAAACTAAAGAGGAAGAAAATGCAGTTGAACCAGAAGGTGGAGGAGGCGAAGAGGAGGCACCAGCAGATGAACCTGAGGTTGAAACGGGGGAAGATGAATTAATTCAACGTTTAGAGGATGAAGTAGAACAGGATGATGAAGATGATGAGGATGCGATTCATACCGTGACAGGAGATGAAGAGACAGATGCGGCAATTACTACTGAACACTCTGGAACTAGGGACGATCGTGGACAATCGGTACTTCATTTTGCAGCAGCACGACCAGGTTAATTTTCGATATTGTAATTTCTCGTATGGCAGGTTTTTAAATTATTTGAATTATGATAAAAGATGAAAAATTGTTAATCATCTATCAAAGTAAATTAAATAGATATAAATATCTATGAGTAAAAAATAATTAGGTGGTGCAAGTACCATTCTCGCCTTTTTACAAAATCCCTCTGTAAA
>JAAAYG020007389.1:14564-26138 GCA_009936455.2 Tomocerus minor | reverse complement strand
GCGGTTTTCACTGTAAATCATGCTGTTTTCACTGTAAATCATGTAGTTTTCACTGTAAATCATGCAGTTTTCACTGTTAATCATGCTGTTCCGAAAAGCAATCACCGCTACTTTTTTACAGCCATTTTTAAAACGGTTTATTAATGAAGTGCTTGCCTGTAGATGTAGTATGTAGTGAATGTAGTCTCAGTAGTCTGTACTCAGTGTTGTGTCGATACATCTGTAGATAACTTTTGTTGAGATATGTTCCTATATTTTATTATACCCGTGATTTCAACATGTACCAGGTACAATTGTACAATAAATATTTTCATTGACGACTAAACGAAGGAGATGACATTGAAAATAGTGTTTATACAATAATTTCGAGTCAGTAATCGGACTTGGAGTAGTAGAATGCCGTAAGTACCTAGCTGTGTGTAATCTTCACAGTTCTCAAGCATAAAAAGTAATATCCGTGCACAAAGTGCAAGAATTCTTAGCATCCTGCACTCTAGATTTTGTTTTGTGTACACACATAGTTATGGCTTAAATAAAGGTAGTACCTATATTATATCCTTGAACATGTAACAAATGTATTGTGGATTCTTCATGGATTGTGGATTCTTCATTCCTGAGGATGTTAGTTCTTGTTTTCTGAACTAATCTCTCTTAAGTTCTCTTCATACATAATTTGACTAGGTATTTGAATTTTAACATTGGGTAGAAATTCAATTTACGCATGGCTTGAGTTAAAGTAGAATAAACGTCAGTGTGTAGATAAATATACGAGTGTAATGCGTAGTTCTACGTTGGATGCCAGACACTGAAAACTACTCACCGAATTCAAAACAAAGTATGCTGAATAGCAAATATAGCATGATGATATAATATATATGCGTATATACTGCACTGTAGTAGCTATTTCTATGAGACTACTACACGGAGAATAATGATAATGAGGAAACGTAACGCTGGGTGCTGAACTTAACTAATGACAAGTAGGTACTGAAAGTCCTCACACAAGCTCTGCTGGAACATTTGCAAGAAGATTGAGATTTTCATTCTAAGAAACACAGTCGTCTGTTACTGTAAGATATGCATTCATTCTGACTGAGCAAACTCTGAGGACAAACCCCTTTTACCTAACCCTAACTGATTTTATGTTTAGTATGCACTATTATGTAATAATAATAATGTATAAAGTATAGAGGCGAACAAAGTAATATAGCACTTTTAGATAAGGAGTAGATTCAAAGGAGTACAAAGTACAAAAACGTTGTAGATTGCTACTGCAGCTGTCGTCGTTTTCTTGTCTTCTCTCTCTCTCTCTTCGTGTTCCAAACTTTGGCTATAATTATATTTATAGTTTTGTTCTACCTACCTAAAGAACCTACCTATTCAACTATGCTGTCCTGCAAACGGCATTAATTTATATAGATAAGATAGTTGTTATCTCTCTGAGTAGTTTAGTTCGGTTTGTTAGTAGACTGGAATTACCATGATACGTTTGGTGGTTAAAGTATAGCCAGTGAAATTGAAATAAACACGCTTACTCATCAACGCTTTTCATTTAACTACTTAAAATACTCGAGTGAACAAATGTAACACAACATCCACGACACAAGAAACAAGATCACATTTCCGAACTACAATTTCGAAATTGTGACAATGTTAGGCTGTAGCTCTTATTGGCTTGATTTAAGTGGATTGGGATTTTGGGATTAGGTTTCTGTGCTTTTTCAATTATTAAAGTGCCTTAAATAAAGCAAATTACTTGTCAGGTATTCGCAATACCCTTTCACCTACATGTAACTACCCTAGTTGTTTTTATTAGTCGAGTTCCTACGAAAATATTTTTTTCTTCTTCACCACCTCATCATTATCATTAATACCGTCGATATTCCTTAAGGACGAAGATGTATGACCGTCGAATCGTCGTATGTCCAATTTATATTATTAAAGCATTAAAGCACTGAGTTTTTAAAGGGGGGTCCCAGAATTCAGAAAACCATTTCAGTTCGAATGTCTGCTATTAATTATCAGGGGCCTGAAACTAATTTTATTCGTACTAATTGTATCGTTATATTGCAATGTATAAATTAAACGTATAAAGTAGTCTCAGTTCAGTATAACTGGGTTTCTCATGAATCTGTTTTTTAATAAGAAAAGGGGGCAATTAGGTATCATGGTAAACCAATTGTGACAATTTAAAATAGGCACTCATGGCCCACTCACGGGTAGTAGATATGTAGATTGGCCGGATACGAACTACAAACACACACACAGTAATTGTTTTGCTTCAGTCTAATCTATTGAATTCATTAAAAGCGTCTCTCTATGTTTGTTCAAAAGTGTTTTGTAGTCATCTCCCAGCTAGCTACATACATACAATCATTTCACTTTACATGTAGTAAATTTACATATTGTATTTCTGTTGCAGCTTCTACTTTGATTTGTTTTCGCCTTGTCCTTCTCTTGTATTTTCATGTTCTGCACACTCTGCAATTCATGTTTCGGTTTATTCGAAACGAAACTATTACATTATTACACTTTCTATAGGTAGCTATTTTATAACATGGGGTTGCAATTTCCATCCGTATGCAGCAGTACTATTATATAAATAATGTTGTAGGTATAGCTACTTTTAGGTATACCTACATGTATAAGTAGAGTTTGTAGTACTTATGTAGTGCTACTTCTCGTTTCTATCTCATTTCAGTCGCCTCGGACCGACAGACAATCTAAAAGTAACAAAAAGACATGGCTGGTAATAGTAATGCCAGATATAAGTGCTCGCAGACAAACAAAACGAAACTGACAAGCTGAAATTCTAGCATCCATCCAAACTCTTAAAAGTATAATTTACTCTGCTTTGTTCCATTTTATTGCATGCTCGAACAATAGGCAGACAGAAGACAAGGCAAGAGCAGACATACCGTTTTAATATTGCACAGAATTACAAGTATAAAAATCTACTTCAATGAGTTTTTTAACGACTAAAGTATTTTAATATGATGTGATATAAAGTTATTTATTTATTACTTTTAACCTAAAGTACTTAATATCAAAGTGAGGTTGTGAGTTATATGAATTTAAGCGTTCTATAAGGTACATCTATAGTTCTACCTTCTCCTCTAATGAAATAAATTATCCACATACTTATCATAATCAAAAACGATAGTAGGATTAACATCTTTTTGAAGAATGTATTTGTGTTAATGTAATCGCGATTGGAAGTAGTTTATAATTGTTATTGCTCTATTTGTGAACCTTGAAAACAAGTAGAAATGACGGTTATACATTTTTCGGTACTATAGTGTTTAGCGGGTAAAGCCGATTACTAGCAATTTTAACGTACAGAAAAAATCTATGTGCATTTTGCCACATCCCTTAAATCTTAGAACGGAAATGGGTATGGAGAAAGCTATAAATTCAAATACGGTCTTGAAGAAACGTATGAAGTTTTTCAATGTAGTAGATGCGGGTGGTATATAGTCCCGCGTTTGTATTTCGGTTCTAGTTCGGTCCGTTTTGCAGCTATTGCATTTCTGTTTCGGCCAGCGTAAATGGATTGCATTGGGGAAGTGACTTGTTCTGGATCTGGACTGGATGGAATGGATTGCTATGGATGATATGTGTTTTTCTTATGGTTTTCTTCTGAAGTTTAGTTTACATGTACAGACAGTTGTGGTATGTCACTCATGTCTACTCTATTATATACAATCTGAGTGTATAGACATATCAACTGTTCCTTTGTACACTTAATATGAAAATAGTACAAAGGGAAATCCTTTTCGCTTATCAGACAAACGTACCAGGACCATATTTTACGCCTTAAGCACAAACTTTACACTCTTAGAAAATTATAGTCCGAAATAAAATGGGATTCTAAACGTGTCTTGACTATACTTTCTATGTTTCTAACTATGTACATACATACTGTGGACCAATAATAGAATCCAAGGCAGATGATGATGGCACAAATAAATACGCACAGTAGAAGCTCCTTACATCCAATTCAATTGGTAACGAAACCACTTTAATAAAAAACATTGCAAATCCTAAATGTATCCAAATATTGTCTTGTATCCGTTATTAAGTAGCGGAATTGCTACTTTATAAAGATGCCGGGTCTGTCCGTCTGTCTGTCTGTCCGTGAGCACGATAACTCAAAAACGAAAAGCGATAATTCGTTCAAACTTTCTGAAGGTCTTTTAGAGGTAAAATGTAAGGATGAGATCGATGATGAGATAAATCGGAGCACCTGTTTTGGAGTAATGGAAAGTCAAAGGAGCTTACAAAATGCATGTAATCATGAATTACAGCATACTCCTGGGGCTCATTCAATCCACCCGACTGCAATCCACTCGACTGCAATACACCCGACTGCAATACACCCGACTGCAATAAATCCGAAATCCGACAATTTGGTACAAGCCACCCGACACCCGAATGCAAGCCACCCGCCTATCTCTCCTGTAGGGGAATTTCCGCTACTTTATTATATCGTTTACTATGGTTTATTATTATTAATATTGTGTACTTCTTCGAACTGATCGTTAAAAGTTTATTTTAGTAGTCTTAACCGTGTTGATATGATTTACTCCCATGTAAGAGGTTTTGTTCACACTACTTATGACTACTTCTATTATTCCACTAAGATATTATAAAATAAGAGTTTTTGCACGGAATACATTGTTCACGATCCCATTGCACATGTATTGTATCGCATGTAGTTTTAGAAAACAAAAGAAGTTTCCCAAAGATTATATGATGAGAATGATGACTAAAGAGAAGTGAGTAACAGATTCACTAGAATGTGATGTTGACTAAGGATATCCCTGTATCCTGATATGAACGATAATATTACCGAGAGATTTGTAACTACAAAGAATTTCCTATAGGGTATTGCATCATAGAATTTTTTTAAGTCGAAGATTACTAAAGAGGGATTCTCCTGTAGCACACTACATGAGATAACACGAAAACTATGTATTATGACGGCATTACTTGCTATACACTTCTGTTTAACGCAGTTTTCGGAACTCGGGACTGTAGTATTACACGTCTTGAGGAGGAAAGAACAAGTATTGTTCGAAAAGCCCAAAGTCATTCTACAAAGACAAGACGTCAAACGAGAAGAGGAAAGCCAGCTCAACAGGATATTGATTGGTAAATGCTGAGTGTCGGGGACAAGACAAGACTCCTTCCTGACTTTACTTCTTTCCTCTACCAACTTGAAAGAGCATCAGGGTCAGATAAAATACGGAATCTGCTTACTAACTCAATAGCAAATCTCTCTCATTTATTACTCCATATCAGTTTTACTAGGCACTAACTTTAGCCATATAAAACGATGATGCCTTTTCTTAAATTCTGTTCCAGACAAACGGCTATGAGTCCATTGTGAGAGTAATTCCTTATACAGCATGATACTTTGCCATTAATTCCAAGTTGTGATTTGTTTACCAATGGAGATTGTAGAAATTGCGTATGCAGTACAAACTCGTAGGGTGATACCTATCTTAAAGTTTCTTGTAGTAATTGATAACTCATGGTTCAATAATACTCTTCTGTTTTCTTTTGGATTCTATAAGCGTTCTTTTAGTTGAATGTCTTAATGTTTGTATTTTAGAATAACGTAGTTTAAGTACATTATGTAGTTTAAGTTTTTTATGCGTGTGGCATGAATTTCTTAACATTTGTGCTCTGAAACTAGAAAATGTTTACTTAGGATCGTTTAGAAAGTTCTATTTTCTTAATGTATTCTTATGGGTTTGTTTTTGTTAACTTAGACTAGAGATTGCCATGAACAGTTAAATTACATTTCTTGGAATGTTAGGAGAATTTTTGTTCCGAAGTAGTTTCGACAAAATAGAACGATATTTCCCACTGTGGCCGAAAGTCAACCGAACCATAAGTAAAAATAATAGAAAGTGTAGCGAAAGTACTAACTAACATAAGTGGGCGTAGATACTACCTGATAGAAAAGTACTTGACTCTGTGAGAAAACAGAAAGAGAAACGGGTAGTTGGGCTATAGTGAAAGTTGAAGCGAAAATAAAACTTTCCACTGGGAATGCACTTTCTCCTGGCTACTTTTCTTTACTTATTGTTAGCATTACTTAAATATTTCATTTATGGAGACTATTCATGTTCATTCTATTTATTAAAATGGCTAGTTGGCTAGCAGTAACCAGTGCCTGTCTTCACTAAACAGTTTTATGTTTTACGATTACTTAGGTGAGCTTTGAACTCTGAATTCACTTTGAATTCCTACCTCCTGCTTTCACTTTTACAATAATGTAGGTATGCTCCTGCTCTGTGTACAATAGCAATCTAGAAAGTGAGAGAGAGAGAGAGAGAGGGGAGAATAGATACAAGCTTTATGTATGTTTGAAATGTAAGTATAGTGAGCAATGTAGAGATTGTGAGAGAAGTCGATTAGATAATAGTGAGGTTGGGTTGGCACGTCGTAGTAGCTAGTAAGAAAGTAGTAGTACATGTACAGGCAGAATACAATATGCAATTGGCTCAGTTGTTTGTCCTGTTAGTTCTGTCTCTTGCACAAAGTAAAGTTTTCGAACCCCTACAGGCTCATTTCTGTTTCCTTCCCTAGACTTGTCTCGTAAAATATCTTACAAAAGAACTGTTCACGTATCTCCGTGAAAACTACTTACCAACTGTTAACTGACTATCTGTCTACGTGTTGGCATTCTTATCTACCGTTCCTCGTCTATTAGAAAGTTAAATATTGCATTGTTTAGTTCCTTTGCCTATAGAGAGAAGCATTTGTTCTAGCTCCCTCATAAATATTACTTTGTAGCCCATGTGAATGTTGTGATGTCCTGTGATAGAGTAAAAGCGCAAAAGAAGAGAACTACACTTTCACCAAAAACTACTGTTTATTTCACTGTACTTTCTATAGCCCTAAGCTATGATTACTGTAAGTACTTGGATGTATAGCATTTCCTGATACTTCTTTAGTAGCTACGCTATAAAATGCTCATATAACCATGTACCATATACACTTATACACTTCCTCGCTCTCCACTACTACCAATCTAATAAAAATATGGCTTAGTAAACTCCAAATGTCGAATTCAGCACTAAAACAAATAAATAACTATGTACTCTAACTTTTCATTCTACGCTATTTCCTCGATAAAATATTGAACCACGTAACACGTATCTAAACGTAAGTATGACTTTTATTCTCTTCTCCATCCTCAATATTGTTTATTATGACTAGTTTATTTGAATATTACTTTGATTTCAATTTGAAAGTGAAAGCTCGTCAAAGAAAACGTAAAATTATGGTTGATAGTTTGAGTTTTAGGTTTCTGCTCAGTTTATATTGACAATAAAAATGTTCCTAACAAGGAGCAAGGACTCAGATACGGAAACTTTTACGATAATCCTAATTATAATCGTAAATAACCATTTGTTTGCATTTATCTTCGGAGATGAAAGACTGTTAATGTCGCGTCGCTTTCGGGGAAAGTCAAGATAACCTTCCTGAATGTGCGTCATTGGCCTTAGTTTTACGCTAAAGATAAAACTGAAATCGCCCAGTAAGAAACGCTTGGAATATCCATTAAAATTATCTAATAAATCCTGTTTCATTTGTAAGGGAAAAAACTAGCTTTCAGTATTTTACTGGCTGCACTTTCATCATTCGACTAAGCTCTCTGGAGGCGAGTGTTTTTTCCATTCGCAGAAATGAACTATTTTCTTCCGTTCTGTTTCCCTTCCCATTGCGTTGCCACAAATTAATTGAATTTCGCCAGACGACGACATAGGTAGCTGGAAATAATTTCGGATTGAAAAGTTGGCCATCTCCACTTGCTGACTAAGTGTCTGAAAGGAAAGGAATTCTTGTTCTCGTCAATTCATTTCTGAAAGGAGTGATGGCTTAATTGCATTGCTCAAATTTGCTCACGTTTTTATGCCAGGTGTATCTAATTATCCATAAGTCGTCAACTTGTTTTCTCGTTTCATCGATTTGGCATTCGAGTCATTCATATCTACCTAAGAATGACAAGTCGTAGAATAATACTCTTGAAAACATAAAATAATGCCACAGCTTATCAAAAGGACTGGTGAAGATATCCGAGCCTAAGCATGAAAAAGTTTCTAAGAAAAACAGTATGTGTATAAGAATTAAATATATAAATGTGTATACACGGTCGGTCTTCATAATTTTCTTTTACAAAACCTTACGTAATAATAATTAACTTCTTTCAAAAAGGCTTTTTTCATTAGCTAATGCAGGTATTAGTGCTATTAATTCTACGATGAATGATTCTGTTGTTGGTTTTGATTTGAAAGTTCTTTCACTCATTTTCTGGCTTGCCTACACTAAAGATGCTCATCAATTAAAATATATCTGGCTGATTGAAAGGCGGCATGTTAAGCTGGGGAAATCCTGAGATAGTTCTTGTGGTTAATGTCATGATTACTATTTTAGAGGTTTTTAAAATAGAAAAAAGACAGGAATTTCATTTTGCTGACTATAGCTGAGTCCCAGAGCTTGTGCTCTGGACTATTTGATGAGAATTAATGATTAAATTTGATTTGGAAGGCTGAATAGCGAAAGAGCCTGTACGTAAGTCGATATATTATTATAGTTGGTTGGTGGATTGGTTTGTGGAAAGCGCTTCCCTCTCCTTGTCTAAACCTTTCTCTCTTTTTGATGAAACTCAAATTGAGCTCTAAAGTACTAGTGTATGTGGATTAGGGAAGAAAAGACAAGACAGCAAAAGAGGAGTATGTAGGTATTACGTCAAGGCATTGGCAGACAGCATCTCTCCAGACCAGTAATAAAAGAAAAGAAGACTGGTGGCTAGAGCCTCGTCATGCTTCCTATACGTTCGAGGAGCACAAAGGAAAGGAAGATTGACTTCTCTAAAAGAGTAAATGGCATGTCTACATAATCTATTATGAGATGAGATGGGAAAACGAAGGAAGGATTCCCATCCCGCTCTTCTATATGTCAGTATTTCCCTTGTCTACCTTTGCACTATGCCTGAATTTTACATTAGATGGTAGGGAAGAGCGACCTGTTCAACGCCCCTTCTCTGATGATATGTAGAATTTAGTTTCTCCAGGGAAAGCTATTAGCTTGTTTTATTAAGGCTCTTTGGCTTACTTCTTTTATGAATGTTCCGTTTTCCCAGCGTCACGTTTTTCAACTTTTGCATTTTATCTCCAGCCCCTACTTCCCGTCTAGCTACGCTCTAATAAATTATAGTTGCATTGAAAGTGAAAGTCTAGAAAATATTTAAAAAGTGTAACCGTCCGTATGAAAAATTATTTGTTATTTCAGTTCACCCGAGTTTCCCGAGCTTGGAGGTTAGAGAAAAGCCTTCACTTCAAAGCTTTGCGTATGTGTAGAATCCTGCCACGATTATCATCCTATGCAACTATATAGGAAAGCTATATAACTATATATAAAAGTTGTTAGCAATTCCAGAGAAAGTGGAATACCTTGTCATCCCTCTTCAAATATCCTTTTCTTCCCTACGAAATACGATTCAAAAACAACAGGTATGCACTTTCTTTTCTAATGATATAATTATATTATGCATATAGTATTTACTAGGTTCGTTGAAGAAACAATACTTCTGGGGATATGGCCCAGTTAAACTTTCTTCTTTGTTTACTATAGAGTACTATAATATAACCTCTTTTGTAATATACTAAGGATTCATCGATCTACCTCCTTTTCATTGTAACCCTGTAAAATATGTACATGTTTCCTATATTAGAAAATAAATTAGCACTGAAATTGAATTCACATACACCTATACCTATATATAAAATGTTTCTCCAATATGATATATTTTATATCCTTTTTCCTATTTATTATACTTTCACTACGTTACATTGAAATTAATTACCTAAAATATTACTAAGCACTTTGATTAAGGACCAACTCATTATCAAAACATCCCTAAAGACTTTTGCTACGTCACCTCACGACATGAATTGGATGAAGACATCTATTCACTGACACTTTACATGTTCATACGTAAACCATTCCTGGCACTTTCCCCAAACTTTTATTTTTCACATGAAAGTACAACAATAACTTTGGACAGCAATTTAGCAGAGGAACAATATGCATTCACTGAAGAGGAAGAATAAAAATACTGCGCAGATAATTATGTGCCAAAAAGAAACGGATTCAATAAATTACAGCACTAAGACGCAAATAGAGGGTCACAGACATCATGTCTAGGCATTTTAAGCAAATACTCCCTCTCCATAAACTTATTTTTGGCATGCCACGTAATAAAAGGTAACTCTATACAATATTTGTTAGTGTGGACGGTATAGGACGTGTGAATGCCATATATTTTTATGCATCTGTTACAAATACGGTTTACATTTTTATGTGAACAATATTCAACGTTAGAAACCTTTCTTCATAGCATGCACTTTCTCCAAGCATAACCTTTGGTGATTATACACCCGTTGGGTATCACACTGACAATCGATCCACTTTATTCCTATAAGCTGCCTTGCATGTTGCCAACGCTAAAACATTGTTCACATTTTATTTTATACCATGGACATCTCCGACGAAATTTTCAGCACCATTCCGGGATGAAAATGTATCAAATCGAATAATTTCGGTCCGTAAATGCAAGGCAGGGCAAATGCAAAGCAGGCGGCAGAGAAAGTCGGAGCAAAAAGAGAATTTTCTTTCATATGGGGAAAGTGAAAGGTTTCTTGCGCCGCATGCTGCACATTAGTTGTATTCAGTTACATGTCGGTAATTCAACACAAGTAGAAGCACCCAAAAAATGTGACGTTGAGTCCATAATATAGTTATATACTTACCTATATATAGCATACTTACAAATAAATCTATAAACATACAGTTCAAAAAGTACAACTTATAATATACTCCAGGAAATGGATAAGCGAAACGCTGAGTTGTCAGAGCTGTATATTCTATTATTGTATGTTCTCTGGTGGGATGTACTTATAAGGTGCATTCACCAAGAATTGTTGTTATTCTGTTTGAGGGAGGGATTGCAATGGGGTAGCTAAACATAAACCAAATGAACACCACTATTGTATGTACATAAATTAGTTAAATTTTGAAGATAATACAACAACATTGAACAGTTGAGGTTCAAATGAGATTCGAGTTACTAGGTATGCTTGAAGTGCATACTTAATTTAGCACGCAATAATAACGGACGGAGCTAATTTTTGTAATTTGAAAGGAAAATGAAAGTGAAGGTCAACACAAACAACGCTTTTTTCACCAACTTTCACCGCATGAAAATCAATTTCACGATAGGGAAATTGCTGGTATGACTAAGGAGAGGAGAGAAAGTGGTGCGTCTACCGTTTAGCTTTACTTACTTTATTACGACGGAAGTAAACCAGAAAACTCTATCTTATGAATTTCCTCAATCAATGGAAGAAGCAAATCTAATTATTTACAATCGAAGTATTTTATAAGTATTACAGTAAACATATGAGACAACAAGGGGTACTCATTATTTTATAATCAAAATAATGATAACGTCCAATGCTGGGCTATCTTTTGTCCATGTCCGTGACAGTATGATTC
>JAAAYG020007389.1:2221-14464 GCA_009936455.2 Tomocerus minor | reverse complement strand
TCATTATTTTATAATCAAAATAATGATAACGTCCAATGCTGGGCTATCTTTTGTCCATGTCCGTGACAGTATGATTCGTGGTGCTGTTAGTATGGGTAAAAATAACAATAGATAAGCATGATGAATTACTGGCTCCGGCAGGAAATATTAATTTAATTTAATTTGGCACGACAGGGTCATTAATTAAAGCCTTACCTCAGCATGATTTGAGGTGATATATGATCTCGTGTATTCCAATGGGATGAAATCACAGAAATGATATGAAAATCGGTGAGTTAGTGGCAGATGTGAGTATGAACAGGTCTACTAATGGATTTGCAATGAATAGAAAGGTGATCGGACGCTGCGAATCGGTCGTAGGACTTTGATTTTATTAGAAAACCTGAATTCATACACACACTACAGAGTGGAGTAGTGAAAAACAAAGAAAAACAGCGAGAAGACGACACATGACTTTTTGTCCTTAGACCTCCTGGCAGGTGGGCCCATCAAAAGCACGTACTACCAAGAGCAATCAACCAATCAGTCCTAAAACGTCTGAACCGCACTTTACTTATATTCACTTACGTCTTACTTAACTTATATTAATTAAACTTAAACTTAGAGTAGTAGTCTCACGTAATTTGCTTACTTACACTTACATATATTTAAGTTACGACGACGTATGTACTTAGGTTTTTAGCCTTACAGTTAACTAAACGTAGCCTGGCCTTTATGTACAATTTTATGTATTTCTGTCTCTATAAGTAATCTGTATGTCGGTACGGTAGAGTACGGTACTGCACTGCACTGTACTGAATTATTATTATATTTATATAGAATTAGCTATATGTATGTCTGAATCTGACCTGTACTCACAGTAATTAGTAATTACATTTACATACGCTGCTACTTCAATTCATAACAGTGTAGGTAATAACAACATAATGAATGGATCTGATGACAAGATTCTCGATTGAGGTATGTATGTATTTATGTACGTTTATCTACGCTCTGTATGTCTGCTTTGTAGTATTTATTACGATACGACGCTTCATCCGCAGTCAGTGATGCACTGCGTGAAACTGGATTGTTAAATCACACGTCTGTCTCCGTAAAAAAAAACAATCTGTGTGTTTCCCCGAATTAAAACTTTTAGTTAGACTCACTCCGAAGAGAGAGAGAGCCGACTCCTTCGTTACCTCTAGCAAGTTTAGCACATAGACATTTACGCTTTGTAAACAAGTCGCTACATAACAGATCAACACACACATCTGAATTTGAATTCCTTCGCCTGCCGTTTCTTTACATTGTGGATTCTTTTTCCTTCATCCTCAAACACGTAAGAAGAAATGGTTTCGGTAGTTAGTGTAGCTAGTTTTTTTATAGGTTAGTATAGTGTAGTAGATTATTATTAGCTGATAGTATGCAATGCAGTGACGGATCACGTTTTAATTTCCAAGTCAGTTGTTTTCATTTTTCTTAGTTAATTATTAGGCGGTAGATTTAGTACATTAGTTGGTATATGGTATTATTTAACGTTAGCATAGTTTATAATGGAGCTTAGTATTTATATTATTATTTCCTTCCGGTTATTTCTTAGGTAGTAAAATGGCGCTACAACACTGCACTGGTACTCACTGATTGATATTATGAGATAAGTTTATTTATATAGGTAGTAAGTTAAGAAGGCGCTTAGCAGAGCAAAAATTAACATAAAAGAACAGGTGTAGTTTTTTGTTTAAAAAGCAGCAGAAAGAGAGATGCGAGAACGCACCACATAATTTATTCGTGTGATGAGAAAAACTTCTAATTGTTTGTCTACTAATTATTATTTTTTGGTAAACCTCTCTTCTTCATCTTTCGTGGACAACGTGGCCATCATTTTTCTACAAGTGTTAATTAACTAATCATAGATAGGCATGATTATAACAATCATTATAATCAAATCGTTGACAGTATTCAATACTCATTCCACTCGTAATGTAACTTAGCTCTGATCTTAAGTATTCTTAGCTTGTCATTAAAGACAACTTGTCTGTTGTCACTCAACTTCTATCCGTTGCCTTCAATTTATTCTCCAATCAATTTTGATGAGGGAATGGCCGCGCTTCATATTCTTAGTACGTGTAGGTTGCAATTTGAAATTTGGGAGTCAGGAGAGGATTGAGGAGAAGGGCAGTTAGGTAAAAGTAGTAGTATGAGGGTTAAGGTGTTTAGTTGATAGTGTATGTTGGTTTCGACTTCCGACGTTGGGGGAGGCGCAGATTGGGAACTTAATCATTACGGGTTTTGTTGAGATGTCGTGGAATCGGGAGTGGCCGCTGACGTTGTCTCTGGCGGTTGGATTAATTCCGTCCCGCCACTGTTTTCCTGTTGAGTCGATGGTCCGGCAGGACCCGCTGCGTGAGGCGGAATCAGAGCCTGGTTCAGGTGTTGCTGGATGCCCAGCTCTGCAAAACACAACAAATATATATAATCAATAAAATCAATGAAACTTACATAACACAAAACACTACTTCACTTACTTTTATTATACCTACGCTTAGCATTATCATTCTTTCCCTCTCCTTTTATTCTCACTGTTTTTACTGTCATTTCTTAAAAGTTTCCTGATGGTAATCCAATCCAATTAACGAATATCATAACGGGGCTAATAGCATTCGCTACCACTTTGCTAACTATTTTAAACAATCGTTGCGTTATTACGTTCTGTTATATCTTGCAGAAGCTAGCATGAACAATGACCTACATGAGCTAATAAGGGAACCATATTATTTTCAAACTAAGTAAACCCCGAAAAGTAATAAACTCCAGAAGATTCAATAGGCACTATTGATTGTTATTTATAATAGACTACTACGATTAATTAATGCACTTTGTTTAGGGTAAAGCAGACCAGAATAGAACAGACTGAAATATTCAAAAAAAAGGTACGAACGGTGGGAACATAGAAACTATTGGTTCCTTTCACCTTTCTCAAGTTCTGCAAACTCCATTACAGGACAAAATCAATACACCATAGGTGTGTTACTTTCTTATAACTCCTGCGACGTAACATGACATGATTTGGTTAAAAGATTTAGGACCATAACACATTTGGTGATATAATAAGTAATAATGCATCTACGTCGTATTGTTTTAGTTTGTTTTGAACTTTGTCCAATGTTTATAGTTGGCAATCAACAACTTACCATGTTCTGTGAAATTAAAGAGAGGCGGAAGCTCCCTGCCGTTCGGGAGTCGAGTGTTAGGGTCCCTAAGTTCATCGAAGAACGTATGGGCACACGCTTCTAGTGGCGTAATCCGAGACGACGGTGTGTACTCTAACAAACGAGACACCAATTCGATCGCCTCTGGTGGGGTTCGAGGTCGAAATACCTGAACATTCATCACAAAACATTTAATTACTTTGATTTTGTTCATTGCTTTATTACATTAATATCTACAGTTTATCATTCTCTTATTTCTGTTCACAATCATACAATACAAGAATACAACCCTAGAGTGGCTAGTAGGGTCAGTCAGTAGCATTAAATACATATTCATTCATTCATTAGACACAATGAGCACCACTTATTCTGTGCATTGTTAACAAGTTATACAGAGAATACACTGCGACTGCAATCCAATCATTCCAAAATCCTGAAAATGAAAAGGCATACGCAAATCCTGGCTTTGTTAGGAGAAAGGGAATTAATTTTGACCTACACTAGAAACTACACGTCACGTCAGCCTTGTATTTCAATTATTTCGTAGTGGGGGGAAGGCGAGGGAGGTATTCACAGCTATTAATTTACGTTCATTCACTTTACTTGGGCATAGAGAGCAAAGGTTTATTTTTGGGATTGCATTGAATACGTGTTCGTTGCCTTGTTCAGCAGAGCATCATATCATAATATTCCCCAGCAGTAAAACATTTATGACCAATAATTTTTATTGGAAACACAAATACAAACAAATCTTGAATTTCATTGAAACTTTTCCTGTGCACTGAATGGAGCAACTTGTCAAGGTATTCCATTCCACTGAGTTATGCATAGGTATACTTTTAATAGCTTTAATGGCATTACTACGTACCTTACGTACATACGTACTGCTGATACTGTCTTACTACTACTACTTCACTACTTGAGCCTTCATGATTGTGAGCTCAGCCAGACATCAAGACTCCATAACAGATATTTTATCTTGCGATTACTCAAGAACTCTAGAACTCCATCAGAAATGATGGAATCGAATTACACCTACGATTTCTTGTTATCGCTATCAATCCACCCAGCAAAACTTGGGCAATTAAGCATGTAAATCTTGACTAGTCACGCAAATAAATCGTTAATCTTTTAGTAGGTAAATCTCCATATGGTTGCTCACTTTATTTGTGTTAATCAAAATAATTAAGTAGTGAATGTTAGGTTACGGGTGAAAAGGAATTCCTCCAACCTTCGCTTAGCCTTTCGCCTTACGACTACGGACGTTATTGTTAGCAAGGAAGCTGGTCATTATTTATTGATCGCTATCATACTATACTCAACGGAAACTCAATGGAAAACCCATATTTGCTCAGTCTATGGTAGGAATAAAATTCTATATTTATGGTCAGAGTCTTTTTCTAGATCAGCAGTTGGATAATGTGATCATAATCATATGAGGAACAAAATCATACAAGAAAAGAGAAAGAAAAAACCGCAGGGAAATTGCAAACTAACATTCGCAAAAGTATCGCGTTAAAGGGAACAAAGATTTGTTCTGCGGAGTTCATTCGATCTTAGTCCAACAATGTATGAAAGGTTATAGTTACAGCAAATGTGCAAATTTTCTATTCGAAAATTACTGATCTGTACTGACTGACGAAATTAAATCTTCATCACCCTAATGGATTGAAGAAGTAGACGGGCACGTCAGGTTTTTCCATTAAGTTGACAGCGGTATCAGAAGGTAGGAAATGCAGTCAAAGCTAATCACGTATGAATTGGCCTTAGCAAAACACACGGATTTTTAGAACTCAATTCGACAAGTAATAAAGACAACATAGGTACATAAAAAAGTTATTTATGAATTCATTATTCATCGAGACCAAGTCAGCCAGGTAATGACTACTACCTATCAACTAGGACAGACAAACACAATGTATAATTTCTTTTATGGGCACCCCACTCAATTTTACTCAAAGTTACCATGTGGTAAGATTGTCAAAAGCCAAGTCAACTTTTTCCCCTTGTTATTTAGTAACAATGTCACTCAGCCAGGAAAATTCTATGGAGCAACTTTTACTTACTCGGATACGCTGTTGTGTAGTTTCTGTGAACCTCTGTTGTGTGCACATTTGCTGTAACCTTTGCTGTATAACCAACCTTTACTTTAATCTTTTCTCTAAAAACTAATCAATGTCTCATAGCTTAACATTTCAGTAACTAAAATTTAAACTTATTCTTTGAATGGAATATGTATTTTGTCTACGTATGTTTTACAATATTTTTATATGTAATAATATTTTAAATATTTATAAAATATGCCATGAATTAATTTATATACCTTAGTCCATGGATGGGCAGTGATCTGCGGGAACCGGAATTCGGTATAGTTGGGATTCATTTCTCGGATTTGTTCACGGGTCGGGGTGCCTAGAACTTTGATAATCTCCACCAGTTGGTCTACACCCGAGTCACCAGGAAAGATGGGCTGACCCAGCAGCAACTCTGCTAACACACACCCGGCACTCCACACATCTGCATCAAAAATAGACAATGTCACACATCTTGTCAGCCAAACACAGACACGCCATAGTCATATATCACAATCTACGCCATTTGCCAATTACAGAAGTCAGAAAAGAATCATATTTAATTATCAAGGAGTCATTCAAGAGGCGTTTAAAAGGTTTAAGCTCCGTTTGAGTTGACACAAGAGTACTAGTTCGAGGAACACGCCCCTTGTTTATTGTGACGATTATGATAACACGTAACACACAAGCCCACGCTCTCCACCAACTATATCTATGTTATGCACCTTATTTTATTTAGTTAATCTATATATCTAGCTTTCTATATTTTTTGACTACTCCATATTGGTAGAGTATTAGACAAGTGTTATTAACATGAAGTAATGTAACCAATAAAAAAAATGAAAATGCACTAGTAAATAAAGATAGGTGAAGGACCAGGAAGAGCTGGATAGAGATAACAGTTTTGCGGAAGACGTAAGGTAACCAATGTTTAAATGTAACACTGCAATAAATGTTTCGTTAGTTTACGACATACCAATTTTCGTGGTGTAGTCGATAGCACCGAAGATGAGTTCGGGGGCTCGGTAGTATCGTGAGCAGATGTAAGAGACATTAGGTTCGCCTCGGACCAGATGCTTGGCGCTGCCAAAGTCACATAATTTGAGGATTCCTGTGGAAGGGTCTAGCAGAAGATTCTGCGGTTTGATATCCCGGTGGCATATCCCCAGAGAGTGAATGTAAGCCAGACTTCGGAACAATTGGTACATGTACAATTTGATGTAACTTATAGGGATCGTCTGCTTGTTCTTGCTGTAATGACGAGCCACTTTGTACACCGTCTCCGGAATATACTCCAGCACCAAATTCAGATAGACCTCATCTTTCTGCAAATAATTCCACACATTCCAATTATGCTACTAGGTCACTACATTAAGACAATACACATAAGATAGACAGGGAATTATTTGTATTCCCAACAAATCTTCAGGTATCTAATACTAACGAGTAGTTTTGTGACCTGGAGTACTACTAAGAATTTCATCTAGGTACATTAAAAAGTACTCATTATCCTACAAATTTTATATAAAATCGACGAACAATTAGTTATCTAATGTATCAAATTGACACTATAGATTTTAGATCACTAACAGTTTCTACCAAATAATCCATCTTGAAATTAATTTCTCTGGAATTAATAATGTATTATGTACATGTAAAAGTACAATAAATATGTTTAAGAAACAGTAAAACAACTATGTATACAAACTAAAGTATACACTAAACTAAGATACAGACAGTTTAGGTAGCTTAAGGATTCACAGCATACTAATGTCTTCCTTCAATAAATATCTGGAACATATTCAGCAAAAATTGTTCCCACCTTTTCACCGCTGGAGTAGAAGAAGAATTTGAGCTTGACTATATTACAGTGTTCAAGTCGTCGCATGATTTGGAGTTCTCGATTCTGTAACAAAACCAACAATCGGTAATCTATTAATCAATAATATCTTTGTCATTGCTAACAATATCATATTCAGCGTTTTAATGAGAAAAATTGTTATTGATGCATACTAAACAATAAAATCAGGTCTCAGGACTAGACGAAGCTAACAAAAGAAATGTCAACGGCTCACTATTATTATGCCACAAGCCTAAAAAAGGCGTGTAAACCCTAAGTAATTCTACTTGAGAGAGTTGCATTTTTACAATTAGAACCACTACTATATGAAACTGTACCTTAAAACGTTTGTCTTGGAGGACTTTTTTTATAGCGACGAGTTCTCCAGTATCGCATAATTTGGCTTGATACACGACCCCAAAACTTCCATTTCCTATGGGTTTAGTGTCTGTATAGCGGATTTCTTGCGGTCGGTCCGGTCCAGCTCCAGGAGTGGCTATGACTGTTGTAACTTTTCCTCCTTCCGTAACTGCAAAAGAAAAAGATTTGGAAAATTATTAAATTGTATGAGATTGGTTTGTGAACAATTTGGCCTTTGCAAACTAATTTAGGCACGTCGCAGATTTCCATTAACATTTTTAGATATAAACTGCTTTAAGACACGAAATTCAGAATTCAAATTAAAAACACTCCGTTGAACTTTAAATTAGCTTGCATTTTTTCATTCTCCCTTTCAAATAAGCGACCACTCACTACTCACTGTAAAAGGAAATATTGAGAATATACTCAATTACTCTACTGATAATACTAAATATGAAATTTTACGACAAATAAATAATGAAATATTTCAGAAACACTCGTTTGATAATTTGTTATGATAAATTCACCATGTTTAGGAAATGGTACCTGTTATTGCTTCTACCGTGCTTTTACTAAATGTTTTAGACGTTTTGAGAAAGTACCACATTTCTACACAGTCAGCAAAGCAATCCATAATTCATATTTCTAATAAAAACATTTTTAATACAGGACAACTTATTTCTATTTTCTTTCTCTTTCTCACACCAAATTATATAGCTTTATACATCATTTATAAAACTTATTCATTATTTATTGAAATTTGAATCAGACGACGATGGTGACTATAAAATTGCAAATTCGTCGTGAATTTCGTTGAGCTGCTAGCTTGATCTACATAATAAATAAACCTTAAACACAACACAAAAGTGCCAGCTGGTTCTTTCAACAAATGTTGCCATTTCTAAAGATACTTGCTTCCACGTTGTGAATTGTGAGCACAACATTAGTTAATCCATTTAAATTGTAAACAGTTAAATATTTAAAAGTTTCACATTATTAAAATCAAATCATATATTATATTTCCAAAAGACTTAGTTATTGCTTTCCTTAAAATCGTCAATAAATTGCAATTACTTTCAACTTTTCTACGTTCTAGCCTATCTACAGACAAACTACGCAGTTTTACTTTTACAAAACTGAATATGGAATTTATAGAATTTAACTGCCAATTAGTAATGTATATTTTTTGTTTGAAGTTAACACTAGACAATAGCCTAAAAATATGCGGAATTGTCCTCAAGAAACGGATCGAACTCAACTCTATGTACGAACACATCGACTGCTAAATTGGAATTAAGAATTGTTTGCATTGCATCCAGCCACAAAAGCCTGACCACGGAAGAAGAATGATGGAAGAAAATTGATTAATATAGCCTAGGTATTTATTAATCAAACGCATTAGCATTCTGCGTTGTAATAATAGACATAATATATCTGAAATCACAAATCAGCACATTAAAATTAAAAAATATTGGGGTGACGGGGATTAAAAATGAGTGGAAGGAGCACTTACTGGAATTTCGCTGTTCCGCAGCAGAGCTATTCCTTGCACGGCCACTCATGATAAGTGGCTTAAAAATACGTTAGTATTCGGTGGGGCCAAATTTTCCAAACCAGGCGTGAAAACTCCAAACTTGCAAGTTGTCAAAAACTTATGGGCGGAAGGGAAAAAGTTTCGGAAGAGACAAGAAGAGGCTGGAGGAGTTCAGTTGTTTCTACGCTTACTTGATTGACTGATTTATTGTCAGTTGTACAATTAGCTGACAGCGGAGCTGCTAAAGTCACCGTTTTGTACTATCCTTCCTTCCCTATCCTAGTTGGCTCATTGTGATTCTCACGGCTCGTGAATTCGCAATTTTAAAAACTAATAAAAGTCACACAATCAAAGTAAGTACAGGCAGATTAGACGATAGTTGTGAGTGGCTATCGCTAGTGGAAACTATTAGAAGTAGATTAATTAATTTTTTTGGAATTTGTTCTTTGAGATTTGTCCTGTCAGTCTCCTTGATTAATTTAATTAATAAATTATTATGACATCTCTCAGGGTGTGCGGGAGTAGATGAATATTAAATACTACACTCTGCACTACTTGACCACACAATTTCAGCGATTAGATGATCGAATGAAATTCAATGCTCTACACTCTAAACTCGCTCCAACCAACCAAATTCAATGAACACTGTCAATGTGGCAAATGCATTAAGATGGTATATATTGACAGAGGAGGACACTTGGAACACTTTCCAAGGTCCTGCGGAAAAGTACTTTGGAAATCTAATGGAATTTTAAAGGGACACAGACTGGACAGGAGAGACTTTCTCAAAATTTTTCTTGCTCTTGCCCCGTCGTCATTTTGATCAAATCATAGGGGAATGTCAGGCTGTCTTTGCGCATGAATTCATCTCGAACCGCCAATCTACAATTTTCCTGCCATGCGGGATGAGCTACTTCTCTCTTCTCCTGCTCTGCTCAACTCAGCCCAAAGCCCAAGTGTCAAGTCAACTTAAATTCTGTTTCTATGCATTCTTTAGGCATTTTGCATCCTCTTGTTCAGTGACTGAATTCCACTAGTCAGTCTTTCCGTTCTCTTCTATTTTCATCAACTCTTTGCATCCTCTTCCTCTATATCATAGGCCAACATAAGATTCCTATCAGTAGTAGCCCTTTCATTTCAATTTCTTCAATTCAGCTCCAATTCTCCTATGTCATGTTCTTATGTTATGTATTATGTAATATGAATGAAGGTACTGTACATGTACAGTAAAACTTCCATTTGAAGCCCCTGCAGCGCCTTTATGAATTTTGAATTTTTTGAACGCTTTCTGCTCAGATTGGCTCAAGAGGTTTGGGCTCTGGAGGTTCGCCAATGACAATGCTTAACGAAAAGTCAATATGGATCGCTATTCAAAATCTGCTTCCTCTAATGCAATAGTTACTGTAGAAAATATTTTTGCATCGTTTTTGGCAATTTTCAGGAATTTGTATCAAGATATTTGCGAAACCAATAGTTTTCAGTTTTGCTTTGTATTAGTCTTTTGAACGGAAAGTTCATAAATTCTACATTCCACCGTCACTTTCTCTTTCTATGTTACTAACTTCTAAAAACTTCTCTCGACTTTCACTACAAAAATGCCTTACTGAAAGTTCACAGAAAGTACCTACATCAGGAGAGTACTGACGAAAAATTGGTGAAATTGTCTTGTAACGGTGTAATAAGTGTAACACAATTTACACAATCTGCACAAACGAAAATCGATATTGTAAACTAGTCTTTCGATGATAATGAAACTTCCTTGTGTATTAAATGAAGTTTTGGGTAAAGTTGGTAGTTGGCAGAAATATCAGCTAGGATATGCTGCATATATATTCAGTACAATTTTCCCAAATAGTACTCTTATAGTACTGTAATTAGTTCGCAATCATCATTATGATATTACGCCCTACAATATACGTTCATATTTTAAGACACTTTACTTATTTTGTATATGTAAAACATGCTCATATAATATTATTTCAGAAACTACCATATAGCTTCCATGTATTCCTCTTCTGAAAATTGTAGGTTATGTGGGCTAGATAAGAAACATAAGTCCCTCATATTATGATACGTAAAAGGCGTAGTTAAATTGCAGGAGTGTGGTATGTGGAATGGGGAAGTTTTTCATGATTATGTGATGGGAGGTTTATAGAGATTTTACGGTGGAAATAAGGTAGGATATTGAGGAAACTCTTATAATAAATAACATCCTTATTATTAGTAGAAAAGCAGGAGTGTTCATTTATGTATTGTACACTATATACCGTCTTCCCGTTCTTTCTCTTCTATTGAAGTAAGTCTACAACTGCCTGTCTTTTGTCTGTTCGTAGGTATTAGCATGTCTATCACTTAGATGGGCCATGGGGCTACTACTAGCCCTCCTTTTACCTTTATAGTTTAGCCATTCTTTCACTCAAGTTCCCTGCTTTTCATTCATTCATCGTCCACTTTTTGGTAACTGACTTCATTACCTATATACGCAACTAAGAATAAGTATTGATTAATTTATGGATAAGCCAAGTGACAGTCTCAGTGGACAGCCACAATTAACGGTGAGGAGTTCTATAGACAGTGTGCTATACTCACTGTGGCTATATTATATGTACGTATGTTAAGTATCTATCTCTTGAGAGCACTAGCGACTACCCTGCGATGATACCTTTTGTATGTCTTTTTATTTTACTAGATTTCCGCATTATAACGTAATAGTAGCTATGATGTTTCGCATAGATAATGTCAATAGTCAGTACATCAAATAATCCCAAAGGACTTTATATGTAGAAGATAGAAAGACTTGATCACGATCAGAAATGCTTCCCTAATTTTCTACTGAACTGAAACTACGCCTTACTTTTTCTCCATTTGGATACAATCAAAGCCGGGAGCCCCCCTTTCTCGCAAGTTCTTTTTGGCAACATAAAAAAAATTGAATTCCACCTTATGGCAGCTATTTTGGCATCAGAATTTATTCAAGGACCAAAATAACAACAAAATAATTTTAATCAAATGCAGCAAGAAATATCAATTTTAGCTACACATCAATATGAAAAAGTAATGTAAAATAAATAGTCAGTCAATTGTAATTAATTATTTCATGTAAAATTGTTATCCCAATTTGATAGCGTGCTTATAGGTGCAGACTTAATTTTTCTTACCCTGTCATCAAACTCATCGAAAGCTCCGCGAATAACATATTATTGTCCTTTCCGTGCAAACGCAATATTTTTTCCCTGGTCTAGTATT
>JAAAYG020007378.1:4053-16441 GCA_009936455.2 Tomocerus minor | reverse complement strand
TGATGGGAACAGTTATTTCCTACACAGAAACTACAGCCAGTCCATCTAATTGCACTTACCTACAAATTATTCTTAGATATCATAATCTGATTCTACAAAGCCAAGAAAAAAAATGCCTAGCCTACGAATGAATCTGCAACACAATGCTAACAGGTAGACCCAAGAGTTAAAATAACAGTTACTCCATCCTTTGTTTCACAGTTTGCTATCGTAATCAAGAAAACGAATATCATTCATTCTATGTCACTCAAATCATTTTTTAACCACTAGAGAAAGCCAAAAGAAAAGTTGCCAAATAAGTTGTCGCTATTATACAAAACATTTCATTGTTATCATTAGCGTTATATCCATATGAAGTCTATCTGTACTTGAAATGAAATGTGAACTCGTTTTTATGTGACAAAAAATAGCTATCATAGTAGAAAATGCACTATACTCTTAAGAAACACATCAAAGAATATTCCTACTACAACACATAACATAACAAGCTAACTCGCTCGGTAGTTTCTTAAGTTAGTTCTACACTAGAAACAATGAAGACAAACCATAAAATCAAATAAATTATTATAAGACATGCATGGGCAGGGTTTCATGTCTACAAGGACTAAACTTGCATCCTATCGGTTGCATCCCTGCATTTTAATCCTTTTCCCATGTATTTTAACACTATTTTACTGTTTCTTAGATATAACACGATGACCTTAAATCTATAAGGTTTACCTATTACTACAACAGCATAAACAGGGACATTTCAGTACTTGGAACTACTCAAAAGGACATGTTCATGGGTGGTGCTATCACTAAAGCATGGAATAAACTGTAAACATCTACCACTAACTATGCATAGCAAAACATACATAGACACGTAGGTAATAAATAGAATTTATTGACGGAACCTATTCGGAAGACATTGCAAGGCAGACCCTATCCGTTTCTGTTACAATAAACAGAATTGTGTCTTCTTTAATACCAGCTTTTTACTGTGTACATTTTCTTAGGAAAACTAAGATAGACACATGACGAAAAACGAAATCCTTTTAATATTAGCTCTATTACTTCTTGACTATGGTTCAGGCCTTCACTTAATAAATTTCTACGACAGACACATCTGCAATTAAAATACTTTCATTGCACTTGAGATACTTGCAACGCTAACGAACAATAAACTTAGAAATATTCCAGCCCACAGTCCTGGTTGTCATTCAGCAGATGTAATAGGGCTTCTTCAACTCACTAACGTCACTGATATGACTACTGTGAGTTACCAAATTAGAAAGGCTACCTTGGCTCCGACCTGACAGACAGATTCAAATACTTTCGGCAGCAAATAAAATCTACAGTCATCAGCCTGCATATTATTTTGTATTTGCATTAAGAATGTCATGTATCCTTGAAATAATTAACCAATTCATATAAAATTAATGAAATCATGGTTGCTTTGTGGAAGCGAACATGGATAAAAAGTGATAAGAAGGCGTTTGAGATAGTTTATCTAGGTATGTAGGTAATTGCTCTTTTGCATAAGTAATTATGCAGAAGAGGTAGGATTCGTCATCGGCATATTTTCCAAATAATGGTCAGTAAAAGTACAGTTCAATAACTCTCCTGCTCTGAATAAACTACACTTAGTTCTTACAAACATCCTTGCTAGCTACTGTATAATTTTCTTCGTACTTCAGCTTCCGCCGACAAAAATGTTGGTGCCCTCATTTCCTACTAACCAACTATGTAACACAATGGGAAATACCGTTAATTCGAAACAAATACCTATAACTAATGTTCTTAGCTTTACAAATGCCTATAGACAATTTGTACAATTTATGTCTTTGCGTTGTCATTTCCTATACAGATCAAGTAAAGGCTGAACATACAACGAGAGAAAAGACTTAGAGAAGTATTTATTACGTCCAACTTCGTAGAAAACTACCAAAGCCGAAACATGGAGCTTCCATTTCGTGTACAAGCTCAGAAAAAACAATCGCCGACCAGTCGTGCAATTAAGAACATTTTTTCAGTTAAAACAGTCAATTATGACTAACCAAAGTATTAATTAACACTTTGTTAGCGATATTAAATACCGAAGTAAAATCTGTAAAACGCAGATACTTGTACTGTACTTACTGGTAGCAGTAAACATAATTAATTTATACTTTAGCTAAAACTAATAATTTTTTAGAATTCAGAAGCAGCTGTCCCTTACCCCACAGATGATGCCGTATCAAACCGACGAAAAGGATGACTCAGGTCATGGGTATCATTCATGTAGCACATAGTACATAGGTCAAAATCAAAGCAGCGAGCACACTTCCACAGCATTCCTGAGATTCCATGATCCTTACACCCATCACAAATCACATTTGGGTGTCGCACTCCTGTCAATAAAGTACAATCCAGAAATATTTTAATTTAGGAACATGTAATAAACAAGGTATATTTTATTTTATTTAAATCGGATTCTTATAAAATCATATATAAAATCACCTCCCACACTAATCATAATTAATAATTATATAATAATAAGCAATACCCAGCCAATAAATGCATCTTTAGGTACGGGCTGGAATATTTTAACAATGATTGATTCAAACTACAAAAGTGTAGAATATTATTGTATTTTGAGGTCATATTTTCTGTCACCATGCATGTACATAAAACGACAAGTTTATTTGCAATGCATTAAATTCCATTAGTGCATTATTGCACTACGGGCAGAGCATTATTGTAGTTGTCATATTCATATTACTAAAACGCACTAGCTAAAGTGCATTAGCTGCCTTTTTTTCCCAGCTAAATGACTAACAATTGTAATGTTGACTTTATACTGTTATTACGTTCTGTTACGAGTTATATACAACAAGACGACTATGAGACGACGACGTTAACTAACACAGGAAGTTTAACGATTTAATGTACAGCTGAGTGAGTGACATCAGAGTGTAATTGCGACATCAAAAGTTTTGTTACATATACGCATATGAATGGCATATGGGCAATAACAATGTGTAAAATATTAATGTCAATACGTATGTAAACAATGAACGTGTACAACTATCATAATATTTCTCTTCCATACTCACATAAGAGACAAATGAGAACAGTTGACCCGACAGTGTAAAAATACCGTCTGTCATAATGTGCCTACTTAAACCAGTCATTTGTATTGGCAAATACACTGTACTGACAATTTCATTTGACAAAAATTTATTCTAAAATGTGATAGGATAGCCCAGGACGATTATTTTTAAAATAAGTACGCATATTATCGCATTCGTAATAGCTAATTAGAACTACATACATAAATAAAGTCTGTACATTTTCATCAGCAACATGAAGCAAGTGCAGAATCAGAGTTTAATTTTGTTAAAGTATATAATAACCAATTATAGCTTTCAAAATACGTAAATTACCGCTGCTAACTGATTAGCTTACAATTTAAAATATCTACGTAGTGTAGAAACAAACAGGAAATAAAACCATGCTGACTTACTCTTAATTTGAAAATATGAAAACTCTTTTTCTTTGTTAGCTCATCACTACGTTGGAATCACAGATGAAAACCGCCTATTTATACTGACCTGCTGGAGCATTGTCGAACAACCTCAGATCGTAACATTCTTGATATCCACAACGATAGTTAGTCCGGGATCCCATGTCCCATTGTACCACAACTGTTTTGTCCGGTGATGAAGAGCTACCGGGTCTCCCCACTTCAACGACTGCCCCAACATGGCCTTCTCCATTATCTTGATTATTCCATTTCCAGTCTGAAATCGTAAAGATAAAATTTAACTAATTTTAAGGGTATAAACTTTGAACTTTTACTTTTGAATAAGAAAGATTTTGGTTATAGTCAGTAGTGCCAAAAGGGGTCTCCCATTCTCCCCCTCCCTATCCCAATCTAAATATTTTTGGTTTTCAGATTAAGGTTTTTACCTGGACCACGTACAACTCGTACTCCAACTTCATGCATCTTCTAGCATTCTTCTAGTTATTGGAAACCCACCTTTCAATCTGTCCAAAAAATTCCAAACATTAAATAAATTTTAACTTTTCCAATCATATTTTTCTTCGGCTAAAAACCAATCAAATGAGAAATCCCTTTAATGGGGAACTTGTAGTAGGAATACCTATTGCTGATAATTTTTAGATACTATGTGAGTCCCTCAGATGATAATTAAGTGGAGTATTCGATTTATTTAACAATTAAAGTACAAACTCACAATCAAAATCAATCCTCGCAAATTGTCTTGATCAAGAATATAAATATTAGTTTGAACTTTCGGTTAGGGCGATCATAATCATTGACCACACACTGGATTCATATAGATTTAATTTTTGATTTTACTAATTTCCAAAACTCAGATTCCAGCTATCAAACTCCAGCTGTTCACTACGAAGTGTTGGTATTTCTAGCTGGATGCGCAATGTTTTTGAATGACTAGCTATATTGCGCCTGCAATCATGGTAATAATCAGCAATAAAAATTATTGTAGGATTCGCCTAGCCTAAATAAATAGATTGTTTTAAATTGGAAACATACATAATTTATTGAGGTGAGACTTTAATCATATAAATGCTAAAAGATAAATATCACATAACTGGAAAGTTTTATGACTTTGCCAACTGGAAATTTCCCTTGTGGCTGTTGGGAGTTATAGAATATTATATGATGATGGGATGGATGTGAGTGACTTGCATTGCATGACTAATGTTAGATAAGGTTTTTAATCTTCTCTAGCAGCTTTCGCTCTACGTAAGTTATAAATTGCACAGTCGTGGATTAGATATTTTCTATTACAATAGAAAATTATGATTTTTTTTTCTTGTAATTGCTCGTAATGGTAAAAATGAATCACGTAATATCAAGGGTTTAATACCTTAATTTGAAATAAGTTTTATAACCTTTGTTTCCAAAGTTAAACCAGAAAATGGATAAAATGTCTTCAGCAGTAACTGATAGGATATTACTGAAAAAAATTGTTAATATAAGCAATGTAGACACCCTTATAATACTAACTACCTACGTAAGAAAGTTCATATGAAAATTACGAAGTTTTTTCTAATTTCTATATAAACTACACCTGAAATCCTAATTTATATAGACCTTAATAAAGATGGGCATGGAATTTTCTCTGGATTAACTGATCTCGTGGTCTCTCTATCTACTTGTGTATAAATATTTTTAATGCACAAAGGATTTGATATATAATTTATATATCAGACTTTTCCTTTATTGTGAATAAGCATATATTATAATAGGGATTGTATGTAGGTTGATTAGATTTTATGTTTAAATAAGTTGCGAAATCAATTATGTACATACGAGTACATACTTTACTTACATATCAATGCAAATCTTTGTTAAAAATTAACACAGTGGTTTTATGCAATTGACAGTATAATAAATACACGCACACACACACACACACAGCAAGGACTAAAAATTAATTCTTTAGCTTGTTTCACAAATTCACAGAGAATATTTTGAAGTGGTAAAGGTATTTGTTGCTTTTCATTTCTGTAAGTTGGCCTTTACGCTTCAAGCACAAAATTTGTTTCTATTTATGTCAATTTTCCTTTTCCTACTATACATTTTAGTTATATAGGAAAGCTTAAAGTGTAATTTGTGAGTGTAAGCTAAATAAAAGTTGTGGTATTAGTAAAGGTAGTTGATATAAAGTGTTTTGTATTTGTATCGAGAAGAGTGAGGAGAAGCTCTACTTACGTACTTTAAGTACGTAGTACTTAGTACTACTACTACCTAAAGCTAACTTTTCGTTTTTAGGTCTATGCACTATGTACCTATATATATATGTTTGTATATATTATATGTAACATTATGATGTTGATGATGTGCATATAAGAGTGTGTATGTACTAACCAACATACATAGACAAATAAGTCTATGTATATTGTAAGTAGTACACAGAGAGTTGGATATATAGGAGAGATAGACACAATAGACAGAGTTGACTTGTATATTCAGCCATCCAATGTGCTTATTCAGTTCTGTGGAGCACCAACGACTAGCGACTCTATCAGTTCTTATCAAAACCTTAGCATTCAGCTCTAAATGTTTTAATTTTCATCTATCACACACTCTGTCTCCACTAACCTCACAAACAAACATTTGTATGCCTTGCGAATTTAAACTCATTTTGCACTTTGTAAGTACAGACATGTAGAGTTTACCTGTCTACAAATTGCATTCACTTTAAATATGCATTATTATAGCTCGAACACGTTTAATCAATCAATGCTCCCAGTAAAAGTATTATTTAACGCTGTAAAACAGTCAAAGATATCTGTAGAATAGAGTGAATGTTAAACTAGTACAGGTTACAGTGATTAATGATGACTACACATTGAATATAGGTGCATATTATGAGAGTAAATTATTATTATGCATTGATTTATATTAGCATAACTATAAATATGGAATTATTACATGCAATCATGCAATCATTATTATTATAACTACTGTCATCCTGTAATACATCAACCTTTAATGTAGCTACTTTATAAACCTGCTTTGTTACCCCTGATAATCAGGTAATTTGCATGTTATGCTATAATTTATAATTGTGGATGCTAACATACATGCTAAGAAATCACAAATGTATTTATGATGCAATTCATGCTAATAGATCCACCTTTATTATTTCTATCTGATTCATACTCTTATGATAATGAGACTTTCAATTCAGAATTTAAATGCGTGTAGAGGTAAATGGTGCAGGATGATAGCTAAGGAAATGGTGACTTGGTGACTATATAGATGTAGGCCCTATCTACTTAAATAGCTTTAATTTTGAGAATAGATCCCTTTCCCTGATAACAAGGTAATACATAAAAAATTGTCTGGGTATTCAGCAGTTCACATAACTTTAAATGTACAATTTAATTGGAACGACCATAATGGTTGGTTGGTTCATGTACGAAAATACTTGTTGCAATTCTATGCGGCGACACATACGACATACACCTATGTTTGCGAATCTGTACATCACATTGTGTTTTTAAATACTCACTACCACCAAAAATAGTGCGTCAAGGAGTTTAGATTTAATTTTAACTCTTTAAAGGTTTTCTTAACTAACTCTTAGCATTTGTCACTAATTATATCGATTCATTTTTTTTGCAGTGCTAATCCCCTGGACCATCAACTTTTTTTTAAGTGTAATTTTCTCTGATGTAGATAATATCATTAAAGACTAATACACAGATAATTAACAGAAACTCGTGCTTTTTAATAGTTTTATCGCAATGTGTTTAAGGATGATTTCAATTTGTGTCAGCAGATCGTTTATGTAAGGACCATTAAATGTAATATATGCAAATTCGTAAATTATTGGTGCAAGATGCAAATGACAAGAAACTGATGGTAAAAATGGGTTTTCGTAAGTGCAGCTGCTGTTTGAAACAGAAAAGCAATGCTCTAGATTTAATTTGGCTAGAGTTAAGAAAAGAAAAAGACAATGATCTAGAATTAGTAAAGAATGTCGTAAGGAGATTGACAAACTTATTTCAGAATTTTCTCTTTATTTATAACATACTTTCTCTTTCTTTCACATGAGAAAAACTGTTGTTGATTGCAATGCTTTCTCGATCTTCGTGCACCCCGACTGAGTAGAAGCTTATATTTTTAGCGACATAACAAACCGAAATCAGTACATACAGAAAAGTTGTAAGTAGCCAAATGAAAGAGATGAGATGTTCTGTAGGATTGGACAGTACGTTTTATTATTTATTGTAATTAGGTAGGAAAGGTAAAATCACAAGATAATTTTTATGACTCCGCTCCGTAATATGTTTACAAAATAAATTTGTTTTCTTGCTCTTTCAGAGTAGTAGTTAGTTTGTCAATTCACAATAATTTTACACTCTAGTCGATATGTCTTTCATAATAGCTCAATTCTCAAACTGAATAAGAACTTGAGTAAATTAATATCTGATGCTAACGGGTTTATTATTCAACTTCAACAAGTTTCATTTGTGTGTAGTGTAGAAAGGTATTGGAATTATAGTGAAGTGACTTGTTTGTAGGTGCTGGCCGACAGTTTGTTTGTAATGTAAAGTAGTCGCATTAATTGATGGATCACACGGACCTGATAGTTCTTATGAAAATGTATATTTACGTATGTGCCTCATCAGGTGGATTTCAAAAGGTTACAAGAGTGTATAGTTTAAATTATTTTATTTTAATTCTCTTTAGGAAACAGAACTAGTTGTTTAGAAAGATGATTTTCCAAAGATACTGTTTCCGGCTGCAGCGGCATCGTCGGATGTGAAATAATCCTTCCAGAGTACTTCGTACCTTTTGATGTCAATGTCTCCTCCCTGAATAATTTCAAACAAATCAACTTTATTCTTTTAATTCCTGAAAACATTTCCTTAATAGGCTCAATTAAGATTCTATACTTACGGCAGAGATCTTTTCGAAGGACTTTTTGATCTCATCAGCAGGAACTGCGAAAGATGTGCAGACGCTGGTGAACTCTTCAATATCGATGGTCCCGTCACCTTTACAATTCAATTAACAAAATTAAGTACAATTTCACATTTCTACTTGGAAACAAAGTGAAAATGAAGATTTACCTGATGTGTCCTGCAGTCTGAACATGAAGTTCATGTACAGTTTCTTCCACTCATCGTCCAGTGGTGCAATGGTCCAGAGTGCTTGCCATTCCTCTCGGCTCACCTAAAATGTCAAAGAAAACAGGAATATCTATTTAATATTTTTAACAAATGCATCGTTATTCCTGATTCACGATCATTTTTACTGATCCACAGTATTTACTGGAGATTATTTTGAAGATTTACCTTATCATCCCGGTTGGTATCAGCACTAACACGCAATTTATCCCAGATCTCAAGGAATCTATCGCTAGTATCCTTGTATTTAGCATCTCCTGCAGCGTAGCCACGGATCTTCGCAATTTGCTGTCAAATTAAAATCATCAGATTATTATAATTTCATTGTAGAATATCGTAAAGAAAGCATTTAGTAAGAGGAAGCAATTTCCTAATGATACCTCTTTATTACATAGTGCTGAAGTAAAGAATTTTGAACTAGGAAAAGAAGAGTTTCCTACTAAGTGTCTAAATAAATAAGTAGGAGTACGAAATTAAATGGGACCTGGTTCTACTGATCTATATATTGCATTTCCTGGGCTTTCAATGCTGATGCCAGCCAGACAGACAGTTGAAAGTGACTTCTATCCTGGTTAGTTTGTATTTCGAGTATTGCAAGGGAAATTAAAAAAAAACTAATCCTTCCTTCAATTTGAGACAAGAAAAGATGTGTAATTTCACAGCTCCTCTATACTATACTTTGCTATAGCATACGCTACTAATCTTGTTTTTTGGAATTTGTGTTCATTGTCAGTTACGATTAAAATGGGAGAGAGTTAGCTTTCGTTCGTCTTATGGGTAACGCATGAAAAGTTGGGCTAGGTGCTAAGCTAGGAGCTACGAAAATAGATGTGGAATGTATCCTACATTTGTAAAGTCTCTTTCACTGCACTGGTAATAGCCTAGCAGTAGCTATTCATCTGTATAGTAGCTTTACTCACTGAAGATTCCAACAACCATGGAAAAAAAAACTTGTATCAAAGATCAAATTGTGATGCTAGAACAGACAATCCAACTTCACTAGTTACAAACGTCCATAAGTCATTGTCACTTTTGTGGCACGCTATCTAGTAATGCTGAAAACTCTCTATAGATTGTCTTAAGGAAAGCACTAAAGTCAAAGGAGAAAAGGTTTATGAGCTCCTTAGGAAGTCCTTACCTCAACAGCCATCTCGAAATCGCTCTTTTCTATCGAACCATCCCGATTGATGTCTGTAAAGTCAAGAAATGCAATTGTATTAGTTAAAGTCTGAGATATTGATGCAGGATTCCAAATTTCCCATTTTGATGGAAAATAATGAGTCTTTAGAGGATTGGGTAAAAGAAACACGAAAACTCACCGAAGAAAGTGTCGAATACGTAGTTAAGCTTGTTTTTACGCAGTGCGGAAACCATCTGCAAAAAAGAGTGAAGAAATATCTGTTTAGCTATCCAGGCAAGAGAGGGAATGAAAACTTAAGAAATAAATTAAGAGTAGGAATTCGTTAAGAAAATGAAAATGTTTCCTGTTTTCTCGGTCTGTGAGTCAACTGTTTTGGGAAAATTCTCTTTTTAGGGCACTGTTCCTGTTAGATTCAGGTTTTCAGTAGCCCAGTCTCACATTGTTCTAGGATCCAAAAAACGAATTGAAGTTTCGGCTAGATATTTTATTTGTAAAATTCACAATTCCGTGCGTTTGAATTGTTTAAAATTTTGAAAAGGTAAAATTTTAATTTGAGAATAGTGAATTTGAATTGAATTGAGAGTGAAGAAAACTTAAGAATTGTTTGGTTTGTGTGAGACTTTAACAATTGTTTAGAGTTACCTCGCTGCAGTTAGATGTATTGACAAATACAAGAGCACAAACGAAGGAAGCACGGAGAGGTTGACACTCTGGACTAAACTAACTCGGAATGAAAAGACCGACTAACTATACATGCAGTCGACAATCAAGTCTTTTTTTCTGAAAAACTTGGCTCCACTATTCTAGCCGTGATCTCATCTAATATAACTTTTCATTAGATGTAGAAGAGGGACCTAAAATAACCCTCACCCATAGCTTAGCCATGAGTTAGAGTTTAGCTCTAGCCATCTAGTCATTAGATTCCGTGTACATTGGTAGAGTTGACGGATATTGTTGGGGGGATAGGACGTATCGTCAATATTCTCGTAAAATAAGTCGAATTGTGTATAAAAGTAAATGCAAATGTGAGCTAGTGGGAAAATACAGGGGAGGCAGGAGCAGGGTTAGATGTACTTGAGGTAAGCCAGGAAGGCTGATAAAAAACAAAAGACCATAAGACAAGCCCATTAGACTATAGACAGAGCCCGGTTTAATTTTTTGTCAGGTTTGTCGCGAAAGGCTTAATTCAGTCAAGTCTTAGCCTTCACTACCCCTCCACTTGAGATTAGTACATAGGAAACATTCATTAGATTAGTAATTTCACCTCAAGTGAGTCGTATCCGTATCCTGAATCCTCGTATGCCAATATAGTATAGCCGGGCTGGGCAAGCCGACACAAAAGAGACAAACAAACACGGAGAGAAGTGGATAGAAGAGGTGGATTCTTAGTTCTCTGTTAATCTAAGCTAATGTAATGTAATTCACTCTAATCGTGTCTCTCCTCTCTATCTCTAGATGTATCTATTGCATTTCTGGCGAAATCTCCTATCTCTATTACGACCCTTGTGTATCCGGTCGAGAGTCGGTGAAGAAAAGATCTCCGGCTGAGTTAAGCTCCCCGGGTTCCGCTAGATTATATAAATCAGGACAGGGCCACCCAAAAAAAGTGACGGGCTTTTGTCGTTGATTTTCTTTTCATTTCATTACATTACATCCCACTGCAATGCATTGGACGAAATAAACACGGATACATACATGCACATACACCACCGTCTTCTTCCTTCGGAATAGTGGCATCTCTAATCTCTGGAACAGTTAGCTCTCTTTTACAGGTTACTAGACCACTCCGCCGATAAAGATGCATACATACCTATATCGAGTCACCACCAGAAGTGATCATCCTATACCTTCAATCCCAACAACAACGCAACGCCGAGTAGTAGTAGAGTAGAGGCCTGCTCTTCAACCTCAACGTAAACCACAGGAATCAGAGGCGAGAGATGACTAGAACCGCTTCTAGCTCTAGAGGCAATGGCTAGAATAGCCTCAAATACAGATCTACTACTAAAATATAATACAACCACTACTACGAAACCTAACTACCAACCACCATCAGAGATTCAAGATAAAAATACTTCTAATGAAATCCTCATCTTAGCCAAACTAGGCTCAATCCTCACTTGGCTTCTCTATCATCCTCACTTCTGTTTGTTGTCTCGTTTGAGCAAGATAGGATTGGATTGTCATTCTCCCGTAATTTAATTACAATAGCACGTTCGGTGGAAACTTAACGGAATAACGATGACGTTACCATCTGTACAAGAACTGGCCATTTCCCCAGTAGCCCAGTTTCCGCTAAAACTCTTCTTGCCGATATTCACTTTTTTTTTCTTTTTTTTTCTTTTTTTTTTTCAACTCCGCCCCAGCCGCCACTACAAGTTACAACAATTACATATGGCCACATGAAGAACAGTCATACCATAATAATACTCAGTCTAGAAAATAGCATTTTTTTATCAATGTGTCATTACACATGGAGCGTCTCTGTCTCTTCTTCTGTTGTCTTGTTTAATTAAAGTCATTTCTCTGTGGCACAACAGCTCCTTCCTTCCTTGTGCTCCTTACGTTTACTATAATAGCTGAAGAATGAGT